>VUQR01016800.1:0-14920 GCA_015108515.1 Hemichromis elongatus
AATGGAAAAGTACTTTAAAATACAAATCACTGAATAAATATAACCATTTAATTTATTTTTCAATTTTATATTTCCATGATGACAGGTGAGGCACGGCCTCCCCTGACTGCACATCACTGCGTCACTGCCCTATAATGAGGTGCGCCTTATGTGTGTTAAATACAGTAATGGGACACATGACTGAGACTGCGCCTTTTAGTACAGTGCGTCTTATGGTCGTGAAAATACGGTACTGCAGAAAAAACGAAAATACATTTTATAATTTAAAATTGCAAGAAAAACTGCATGTGCATCAAAATAAACAATTTCCAGCAGTGCAATTCGAGTTCTAAGCATCCCAGAAACTAAACAGAAAGGCATAAAGTCAAACATGACTTTTAAAAACACGTGAATAGGCTTATTAGGCTCTGAAGGTAAAAAACTACAACTTCCTAGAAAATGACGTCACTTCCCGTTTCGAGCAGGATCGGCAACATGTGTTTCTGGAATATTATGGGTTTTTTGCTGCCAGTGGTTTTTATGTAACTTTTGAAAAGCTATATGTGGAAGGAAACAGTGACCTAGAACAAGCTGATGGCATAAGATGTAAGTACAAACTCTCTGGTTTCATATTCAAAAAAAATGATTGCACTAGCTTACGTGGTTGCGGTTCTACAGGCATTTAAAAATAGTTAAGCAAAATGGAGTGGTGCTGCTCTGACCGGTCTAAAAGGGTTAAGTTTGTAAGGGCAAATAAAATACAATAAAAGTTGAAATTAAAAAGAAATCACTACAAGGCAAAAGAGATAACATCAAATGATAAGCATGGCTAAAGAAGAGAGACAGAGAGGGCGGGGGGGTACAGAAAATGCTGTCATCCTTATTTAATTCGTTCAGACACACACTCACTGAGGTACACCCCCCAAGATATACCTTGATGTCTTTCCAGTGGTCATCTTTTCAAATCCGGTCTTCCTTGGTCCAGTTACAGATAGCAGGCATGCCAAGCACTTCCTGGTTTCTGCTTTGCTTCTCCTATCAGAGACCACCATCTCATCTGACACGGCCGGCCAAAGCCCGTCCCGTAATCGCATCAGAGAGAGAACAGAGGGACTGACAAATCACATTACAAACACTGACTCACTGCAGTCATTGTGTACCCTCGATCACGTTCTCCGTCTTTGTTCGTATCGCTCTGAATGAAGATTCATGCTCTGGCCTCTGGGAGGAAGAGTAATATGATAGAGAGCTCGGCTGCAAGTGAGACAGAATGAGTGCATTTATGTGTTTGCAGGTGTATGCAGCCGGCGACACGAGCCGGTGTACTGGGAGTTTGAGGCTTGGTGAGCTGGTGGTTTAGTTGTTCTACTTCAGTTAAGGTAATTGTGACGGGTGATATTTTTTGATAATAAAGATCTTATTTTTATTCTGTTTTTTTCCACCTGCAAAGGCTGTTCTTGTGTGTGAAGATACCCTTACTTGCATCTTTGTGTGTGATGAAACAGCATCTGATGAAAGCATTAAACCAGTTTTATTCTGATATGTGAATACTTAACAGCAGATTGTTGTAGGGAATGTACTGCTGAAAAAAGGAGTCCTGAAAAAGGACTTGTTCCTTATTTAACAATGTAATTTGCATTAATTCTGAAAATAAAGTCAGTCCGGTATGTTGCAGGCACTATTTTTAAGCACTGAAAATACATAAAAGGACTGTTTAAAAAAAATCACATATTGATTTAATTAAATGTAATAAATATTTTTGACCATGTTTGTCTTTTAAAAAGTTCTTTGCAGGTACACCTGTACTTGGCAGTTACAGTATGTCATTCCAAGCATCTCAAAAAACTTGCCACATTTCTTCAGTGGATTCAAGATGTTTTCTTTGATTCTCTTTTAATGACCATGGTCAAGGGAGAAACTTGAATTTACCATTCCTTGTGACTCCCCAGTCTTTCTGCCTCCAAGAATTGCCAGTGGCCAAATGAGTTGAGCATTACTAAAACAACAGTTTCTTACTAAAAACCCAAACTTTTTATAAATAAAACAGTGCCTTTGCCTTACCAGACAATAAAAACAGTCTTGTGCTATAGATGAGAAATCTACTGCTTTTCTTTTTTAGCAGGATTCACTACTAAATGCTGGCCGCTATTGTGGCTCAATGTGTCATTGGGAGAAAATTCTCCGCAGCAATTAAATGATAACATGTCGTTTGCAGCTTCAGTGCTCATCTGCTGACAAAAAAAATACCATTAATGCTGCTTTAAGCTAAGCCCAGCTTAGCATAAAGACTAAATGCATGGGGCAGGGAATATGCTTCTCTACACCTCTGAAGCTGTATAGTTTAAGTAATGTGTATTTCTAATAGAGTAAATACCATTGATACTTAAGGATTTTGATATGTATGGCTATTTCTTTAAAGAAATTGTATAAAATCACCTTATTCTTAAATTAAATTAGACTGTGGTTATAAATAGCTTGGGCATCAATCATAAAGACGCACTGTGTTTTTTCTTTTCTGTTTTATAATCAATGTCCTTTTAGTCTAAGGATACAATAGTGATCATTTGAGTAGCTCTAGTAATGCACCATAAAAGAAGCCAGTCCAGTACAAATTTGTGTGTCTGTATTTCTGTGTCTTCTGAGCATAATTGCAGGTATTCACCACATGCTCACCATAACACAGAGTGAGAAATAGCAGGCTCCTTGAAACAGCCAGACAGCTCCGAAAAAAAAACAAAAAAAACAACTTTAAGTTCAATTTGGCACACATGTACACGGACTCGCAAGGTGACAACAAAAGCCACTCTGTCGCGTTCTGTTTTAATTATCGTGGAGACCAGCGGTAGCAGCAGTAGGTAGCTAGGTAAGGTGGAAGCACACGAAACTGACTGTTAGAAAATGAGAAAACTCTTTCTCTGTGAAGAGTTACCTTTGTATTCATGCTCCGACGGGCGAGGTAGCAGAAGTTTTTACTTTGATCAGACGCACAGCTGGTGTAATATAGTTTTGCTCGTCTTGGAGAGGGCCTAAACTGCAGGCTGAAGGAGCTTCCGGTGAAATAAGTGATAATGAGGAACACATACACACATGAAAGAATCCAGAAGAAAACCCACAAAAGACCAACTACCAATTTTACTAAAAAGGGGCGTATTAGTGTGTGACAGGACTCAGAAGATGTGTGTTTATGTCAGACAGCGCATATGTATTTATGAGTCTATATGTGAATGTGAGTGAGTACGGGTTTGCTCATAATTTGGACATTTATGCATCTATCCGGTATGTGTGCATATTTGTCATTGTTTATATGAATGAATTACAGAGGCTATGACTGTCTGCTCAGGGGCATAATTATAGAGATGGATGTAAATAAAGCGTCAACACTGAGTCAGCAAATATTGCCACAAAGGTTTGCTATGTGATCATTTTGTTTGAATAAGGGGCATCACTTGGTGCAGTTTGAATTATGTGATATCAGCATTTTTGGGGTGAAATAGGAAAACAAAATGTCTCAATATTCTTTTACATACAGTCTAATGTTACTATTTTCCAATGCTGTTCCGATGCTGTAAACTCAGTGCTTTCTCACAAGAAAGCAGCTGAAATATGTTCTTGATATTAGACAGATTATTGTGCCATAGTCTGTCCCTGGACAACACTCTTAGGCTAGGTTCAGACTCTGAGCAAAAGTGGACCAAATCTGATTTTATTGCGCTTAATAGTACTTACTCTCAGTTTTTTTTTAAAGGAATTGTGAATTCGGATTTGGGCCACTCTGATATTTCATCCTTAATCAAATACAGGGCTCTTTCAGGTGGCCTCGTTTGGTCTTTCGCTCATCATTTTAGAGCCACGACGAAGGGAATAATTCACCTGATCTGCATACCAGCTGCAATATTTCTAAATGTACAGGTGAAGAAGTGAGTTTTACACAGCTTCTAAAAATGCTGTTAAACATTACATTTTCTCCAAGTGCCACACACGAAACACTTTGAAAACTAGATGTAACCTCAAGGCATATGCACATGCCAGAAATGATGTGCACACGTAAGACACAAACAGGATCTTGGAATTTCATAGGAAGAAAAACATCCAGGTATGAACATGCTGCACAAACAGAAATTAACAAACACCGTGTGCCAAACTGTGACTCCTCATAAAAACTTCAAGAAAAAAAAAAATGCTGATTATTCCGTGTCTACACAACCCAAATTTGGCTTCCTGCAACACAGCCTTACATATTTAATGACAAGGGAGGGTAAGGAAAGTTCAGCCAAAGTTTGAGGAACAATTTTTCATTCACATGCCTGGAGAAATCCCGAAGAGAGACCCCAATTGGAGTGCATGAATATTCTGCTTTGAATTTGCATACGATTAGCTCTTCATCCTTTGCCCCACTCACCTTACATCACAGCTTACTAATCTCTCAGACAGCTCACTATCCTCTCACCAGAACAAATGTCATCATCAGTCTGTTTGCTTTTCTCCTCTGTTTGTACCCTGTTCTGTAGGTTGGAGGTGCAATCAATTATGCAAATAGCACTGTTGTCCCTTCAAAATTGAGCAGCATCAGCGTGCATGCTGGCTGTTTGGGAAGGAAGTTGAAAGCTGTTGACATTCCTGCTCATCTTACCCTTGTAAATAAAGCAATGTATTAAGTGTTGTATGTGTCTATGGCTGTTTGGATGTTGTTGGATGTCAACACAGTTATTCAGTTACTCAGCAACTTTCTTTTGGGGATTGATAGAAAGCACTAAACAAACTGCGCAAGTGGACATTTGGTTACATGCTCATAAGTTCTCATTTTCTTCCTGGAATAAAAGTACTGTATCACGCTACGTTAGCTTTGATGACTTTTCAAGACATATTTCGCTTTTAATTTTCATATTATGTGTTGTCCCAATCCGAATGCTATATGCACAATGTTTTTCTTGAGTTTGCCGCCTTATTCTGAGCTATAAATATTAAATTTCATATCATGATACCTCTATAGTAATTTTGATTAAAGCGAGTACTTACTCACTCCACCAACATAAACAGAAATCTCCAACCTTACCCAAGGTGAGTGTGATATATCTCCATAATTAGAAATGTTAAAATTTCATATCACGGCATCTCTATAATGATATAATTTTGATTCAAGTGTGTGCATGAAGTACAGCCACAAATTCTCAACCTCACCCAAGATAATTTTGATCTATCTCCTTAATTAGATGGCAGTTTGTAACACAAATATTAATACGGGGTTTGAAAAAAAACACAGCAAATAGTAATAATATTTGTTGATGCACTGAGTCAACCCGTACATAGCTGATAAAAACCACTACGGAGATGGCTGTATGAATTATTACTGGCCCGAGTGGTGTGGTTTCTCCTGTCCGTGTAGACTGGACTTTCTTTTTGTATGATTTAATGTTAGTTTTCAATCTATAAAAACTAGAGGGTGGTAATTACACCCCTGCTGTACCTCCAAGGCGACATGCAACACAATAGTCTCATATATACTAAAGCATCAAAACTCTCCTAACACTTAGTATAATTATTCTAGTGCAGTAGTTAGTGTAACAACGTGTTATTAGCAAGTTCACACTAAACCATCATCTGTCCTGTTTCTCTCCTTTGGCAAGTAAGCTGCAGGTTTTTACAAACAAGATGTCTCATACTGTAGAGTCTTTACTCTTCGGTATATACAATATAAAGCCCCTTGAAGTGGCAGTTGTTATAATTTGGTGCTATATAAATGAAATTGAAGGGAATCATCCATGCAAACTACCAGTGACCACAACCAACTAACCAATAGCAACCTGCTATTGGTTAGTTGCAAGGTTACCGGTGCAGCACCTTGTACCTATTTGAGATCACATTCACAATCAATATAAATTTTCCCCTTGACACTAGTGGTTAACAGATGGTTGATGATAGGGTTTTGGGGCCTGTGAGGCTTTATCCAGTTGACCTTAGCTCCTTCCTCATCTGTGAGGTCAGACATTTCTCTGCCTAGCAACAAAATTAGATGTTCACTCATCGAAACAGCCCCAAACTTTGCTGTCTGGTGTAGCTCAGGTGACGCAGACAGTCAGACTCAAAGAAATTGTTTTTTTGGGTTTTTTTTTAGCTAGTTAGAGTCTATATTCAGATGTTTCTGTTTTTCCAAAAGTCTATCAGCTGTAATCTACCTCCAGTGATTCTTTTTCTGTGAGAATGGAAATGGCGAAAGAAGATCTGCTATCTGTTATGCTTCCAGATAATAGCAAAGAATACCTCACTGCTTACTGCAACCCAATCTATGGCAGTGTATTGATACGAGATTGGTTTGTGCTTTAAGCAGACCTCTTCGACAAGCATTATTGCCAGCCTCCAACCAGTATATTTATATACATTTCTTTAAAGATTCAATCTAAGTGCAATTTAAAGTCTTCATCATCTTGCACTGGGGAATAAACAGGGGTGATGAAAACAGTTTGACCCTGGTCGTACACCTTCGTATGCTTCATCTCTCTTCGAGACTTTAGCTATGTGGCTGTCTCTTTCTCTTCTCCTGTCCATTTCTTTCTCTTTATTACCAAGTATTCAGCCACCGCTGGACCCCTGAGGAGGTCGTTTGCGCCCCTGAAGCAACCAGCCATCAAATCACAAAATGTATGTGGCTCTTCGAACCTTTCTGTAAATTATATTGTTACCTAAAAGCCATTATTCACCTATACACCCAATTAACTGTCATAGCTGGTGCTATTAGTGTCATCATATTCAACATATTGATATATTGCTGGCATTATGACATGCTATAACAAAAAGCATTTGTTTGCTTAACTCTTCATTTAAGCATTCACTTTTATTCAAAATGCTAAAATTACTGTTCAAAAAACAACACATTTGTCTTTACATGTGAATTAATTTGTGGTCATCATGAAGAGTGTGTGGGGGAGGGGCTTTTTGGAGCAGGAAGTTGTACGCCTTAATTGCAACAGCAATGATATTATTAAAATACCCTTGATTTGTGGCGCTGTAATCTAATTTATACATCCTGAGCCTTGTATTAGGTAGCTGCTTAATTACAAAATGTGTCACACAATGAATTGCTGTATATTAATATAAGCAATAAAGGGGTTCATTCAGCAAGTAATATTATGGTTTCTTAATGATTTGTGAAGCTGCTGTTGTTGACCCGATATTACAGACTCATTTTAGAAAAGTTATATAAAAGTCAAATTAAAAAACAAAGTAAAGAAGAATGTAATGATGTGATTAAAATCCCCCATTTAACTGAAAATAGCACAAAGATATTGAAACCGACTTTTTTTTTATATCTTCAATGTGTACTTACTACGAAGTGCAAGAGCGACTTTAGACAAAAAGTATTGTGATGCTAAAAAATATATATAAATAAATAATGCTTTGGTTACTGTTTTTTCTGGACTAACACTTAAGCAGTTGACAGTAAACACATGCACATCCATGAAGGCTCCACTAATGTTGAATATTAAATACAGGCCTTCAACAAACATATGGTGATATCTAGATTGCATCTTGTTTTTTAGGGACCTTTCTTACTTAAGCAGGAAAATGCCAAAACACAACCTACAGGGATTTTGAGACAATAGCTCCTCATTTATTAAAAGAGCCTGGGTGTTAAACTTGCCTCCCTGTGACAGAAAAAAAGCCAAAGGATGCCTTTTTGAGCAAATTGAAATCCTCTATATAGCAGGAAGAGGAACACATTTTGCCCTGAAAACCGGCCTTCTTACTTTCCAGACACTTGTTGTGTTAATATATCTGCTAATGCCTCTGGACACAATGTTGCTCCTGGTATCCTTGGATGTTTTAGGATGTTTCAATAGTGCATACCCTCCACCAGGTGAATTGTGTTTGATATAATTTCAGACCTTAAATATTGGAGTAGAATGATTTCCAAATCATTAAATTCTCTTTTTAATTATATTTTACATAGTATAATTACATTTTACTCAGCTTCCGTACTTTTTTGCAAATGTGGTTAGAAGTTCAAAATATGATTTAATTTTACTTTTGACATTAACAAGGGAATAGTGTGAGTCGGTTCAATATCCATACAGGTAACAATAAAATCGAACCTTCATGGGCAAACACTTATCTGTCTTTTGTTGCACTGTAAAAAGATGTGAAGGTTAAACATTACTGTCATTGAGCAGTCTCAGGGCTAACCATGTATTGAACACAAGTCACACAAACTCATAGAATTAAACACTACAACACACTCTTTTGTTATAGCTTGTGAGAGAAGACATACACACACACACACACACATATATATACGTACATATATAAGTTAAAGAGGGATAGTACTGCCATATAATTTGTCTCTTATGATGAATTCCTATTGGCGTCTCCTGAGACATCCAGCCTCTGCTGGCAAAGCAACACATTTTTCAAAGTCAGTCCACTGCTTCCTCATTCTCTCCTCTTTCTACTTCCCTCACTCAACTCAATCGATTTTTCATATCCTCCACTCTTTCACATTTTATCCATGATCAGAAAAAAACTCTCACATCACCTAAAGAATCTGGCCAATAGTTACTGGGATCTCTCTGATTACTGAGAAAAAAGATTTGATGCCAGAGGTTTGGATGTTTCCATATGTGTGCTTTATTTTAAAAGCACAACAGGAGAAAAAAAAGGGACTAGACGAACTGACATGTAGAAAATAAAAGTAAGCGAGGACAAAAGATGGAGGGAAGTAGAATGAGGAGGGTGGGGGAATGTTAAAGGAACAAAAAAAAGGTGAAGAAAAAGCAAAAGATGTCACAGTTGTTCCATTTCCTGGCTGTCTGAAGTCAGCTCTAAAAATTGGAAACAGTGGCGTTCCCTAATCTCCCATCACCTGCACAGAGTGTATTCAGTGTCTGATAAACCACCCTGCAACCCCGAACTACCCCACACACACACACACGCTCACACACCGATTTAAATATAAAAGGATCATCCTGCTAAAGAGGAACAGGCACACGCACAGCTCCATATGAACTAAGGCAGTTTGTGTAAACTAATAATTGAACTTTATCTGAAGTCATGATAGGTTTGTGCTATCTGTGTTGATATTTAAAAATACTGGCACAGTAGCTGTGGTGGCTGGAATAACAGTCCTTTGGAAAAACGATATCGGATTCAGTTCCTGCCGAGTGAGTCGCCTCAGAATCGGCCTGCTGTGGTCGAGAAATGAGGCTGCCGGGCAGATGTCATATCCGGGAATGTGTCGGTGTGCAGTAGATCACACTGTATATTCCTGATTACTTAGTCACGGGCCTTATCTGCAAACTGCCACATGGCTACTTGACAGTTGGCTTGGCCCGGCCTTTCCTGTGTCCTCCTTTTCTATCCGATTTTATTTACATTTTTCTCCACGCCTTTTCTTTCTTGGCATCAATCTGCAACCTTTTATTCTTTTATAGTCTCCGTGTTCGCTGGATGAATGTAAAATGAGAAACGAAAGGAAGATAAGATGAAAAAGTTTGTCATGGACACAAGAACAGGATTTGCTTCTAATGCCTATGTTTCCTGCCAAAACTCTGAATATTTTCCAAGATAAAGTAATGACTAAAAATATCTATTGGCTTTTTAAATTTTCTTGTGCTGCCAATTTCAGATAATTGGAAGCAGAATGGTGTAAGTAGGATGTTGTTTGTGACTAGTAAGATAACTTCACTGTGCTTCCTTGTAATTCCAGTTGCCTGATGATCTAAGACAAAAAAATGTCAGGTCAGATGTGTGATTTTTCTGTGCGCACAAACACACAAACACACCTCAGAGCGGTGCTATTGAGACCCCTTGAGGTGTCTAATTTAAAAGTTTTCATTTGAACAAACAGCCAGGGAATATAATTTATAAGACTCAAACAGAGGGTTCCAGGTAAGTTAAGAAATTTAATCTTCAAATGAATTTTGCAAAGACCAATGAGGGTACATGAAATGCTTACCGTTCAGACATTTAACATCAAATATATTTTCATCCATGTGTAAGGGTCTTCCTTGCAGACCAATGATTTTGCTTGTGAGAAGGAAAATGTTTAGCTTTTCCCAGCAATGTAATATTGCATTGCTAAGCACAGCACTGGTACTTTTAATTAAAAAAGTCTGGATACTTCTCTCTCCACAGAGACCGCATTATGTCCTGATATGACATCAGTCATTTCAAAAAACTTAAAAGCCACAGATGACTGCTTTACCTGGAGCTAACTGCAATACAAGGACTTACTGGCCAATGACAGCCATCCTCTCATGGGCTATTTTACTCCTGGACATGCTGTTGGGACACCTGTGTGACATATTTCTGCCATAAGGTTGACATAAAGATTCAAAGCTAGTGTAAACTCTTAATGTTGCAATGAGTCCAGTTTATGAACTGTGACCTTTTATTTCCCCCTCTGTCACTTCCACGGCACATGTGAACACGTCTGATTTATAGTTGAACCACAAACCGAAGTTATTATCTCATTTGCATTAATAAAAGAAAAGTATTATTGTAATAAATCCACTAGCAAATCACAAACAGGCTATTATAGAAATACTAATGAAGGCGATAAAAACAATGCATCCAGAGATATTGTTAGAGCGTATCTGTAATCTAATTTCATTATGAAATGTTGATGTGATTAGCGCCTGGGAGTTAATCATCTCGTAAAGGGAATGACGATTCTGTGCACATAAAGCAAAGAGTGATGCTTGCTCCCCGGTGTCTGTTTAAAACAATCTGTATCTACTTCTGCCACCTCTGCTGTGAGTTTGGCTGTTGGGATATATGTGTGGGTCTGTTAATGTGTGTTAACTTTTTCTTGTATGATTGTGTAATGTATACTTGTGTGTCTCTTTCAGCCACACATTAACGCCTTCTCAGTGGCAGAATTTGCAGGCGTCCACCCCGAGGGACAAACTTGAAACCTACTGGTATCAAAACACCTGCTCCCTTTACTGTCTCCTTCTATTACTTCATTTCTTCTCCTCTTTTTTCCTTTATGTTTTCTCTAGCCACCATCTTCCACCACAATCCCACTGTTTTAAATCTCAGAAATTAAAGTAACATAGTAGTAGAAAGTGCAAGAGGAGGGACCGCTGGAGTATCACAAATAAAACCACTCACCACCCTAATTGTGACTTATACCTCCTCCAAACTACATCTCCTTTTATTGATGATATACTGTAGATTTTATGAGATCAGTATGTCTTGTGGCATCCAAGTAACACTCGTAAAACAGTGACGCCTTTACTGGCTACCAATATAAAGAACAGTTTCACTTTCAACTGCTTCTTAACTGCCAGGAATTCAAGTTCCACACCAATTCCCAGCCCGTCCTGGATATTTTCTGTGTTGCCTACAAATTCCTGTTAACAGTTGTGAACCTGAACTTCACAATGCTGCTTACTGATCCCACTTTGCATGCAGTGTTTTTTTCCCCACTCCATTTCCTTTTCTCCTTTTCTCACCCACCTGAGTGTACTTTGTACTTCTCTCACTGTCATGCTATTCTCTCTCCCTTTTTGGAAAGTTGGTTAAATAATATTTAAGCTTTTATGAGATTTGAATTATTTAATCTAAAATGATAGTTAACCAGGGAGCCTTGCAGCTTCCAATCAGCTTCCGAGAGAAGAATTATGGAGGAGGGTCAGCTGACACACGCTGGCTGATTCAGATAGACCGCTGGTGTAGGCATGACCAGCGTCACTGTGCTAATCTGAGTGAGGTACAGTATAAGCCAAATCTGACATTGCAAATCTGAAATATAATTCCCTCTCCGTTTTGCTCCTGTGTTGAATTTAAAGCCCATCGTTCACATCAGACACGTGACGTTGATGTTTTTGCTTCTATTTTTCCCCCAACCTCTATTATGTGTCTGTGAGGATGAGCAGAGAGTCAGGGGACAAAAGAGCACATAAGAATGACACTGTTGCAAGGTAACGAACCTCCAGAATTGAGCCGATTGTGCATGCATGTGGTCACACAGCTTGTGTGGCGCATCCCACCATCCAATGCTCCAATGCACTGTTCTCCATACACTATAAGAAAGTGATTTTTATTTTTATTTCGGGGGAGTCATTGTGCTCTTCATCATGATTACCAAAATAACCGAATGCATGCACTGCTAAAACTAAGATAGTTTCCAAAACAACGTGTTTGACATAAGCCAGTGACTCAGAAGCAAGCAAAAGCTGTTGGGTAGTGAAGACAACATTATTTGCTGGATATTTTCTTTCTTTATGAGCACAGATACACAAAGAAGTAGACAGAGGGGTGGAAGCTGGAATGACAATAAAGATTCCTGGTTGAAACTGGGAATTTTCTAGTCTACATCACAGGGAGCATGGTTTAGTCCTAGTCCAGAGGGCTATTTACTAGAAAATGTCTGTGGTGTACAATTATGTTGCTTAGTTACTCTGAAAGGAGGACAAAGAAGAAACTGAGCTACCTTATATTTATTTTGTTCGATGTTTGGTGAAATTTTAGATCATAATGTGGACAATGTCTGATTAAACAGTCACAATTGTATTCAGTAACCTCTTCCCTAATTATCTCTGCTACCCCTGGCTCTGCGGAGATGATGGGGAGAAGAGGTCGGGAACAGAAAAGGTCAGGTGACTTTGCTCCTCTTCATCCATCTTTGATAAATATGTGAGATGAAGAGAAGAGGGAGGGACCAGCGAAGAGCCTGGGCATGAAATTGTTGCAAGCTAGTGAAGCTGCATGTACATATATGTGTACATGGAGCTCGTGCAGAATTTATATCAATTAACTGCTTCAGTGCCTCCTCTGTATACACAAAGGTATTTACTTTTACTCGTTGTGGTAGCCTAATTGTATTCCTGATCAATAATGCAAACACATCGCCACCGGGAACTGTTGCTGTAGACTGACCTCCATTGTGTGGGCATGTCATGACAGAAGGAGAAAGAGGTGGAAAAAAAATACTTTTTGCAGTTTCACAAAAGAATGAAAACAAGAGTAGGACTTTTCTTCTTTGACATTTATATGATTCTTCTTATAAAGACTTATTATAAATATCTAGAATACTTTATTTTCAGAAGCGGTCAAGAAGGGGTTTAACAATAAATATTAATAACATTGAGAACGTTTATTTGTAGCACCTATCAAAACCAGACTTACAAACTAGTTCTCAGAAACACAGAATAAAAGAACAAATTATTTTAAAAATACACATTAATTTAAACAGTCCACACAAGACTCCAGTTTTTTTTTAAAATAAGAATAAGGTATAATGTATTTCAATCGTGATAAATAATTCCGATGGATAACTTATTGCCTTCTTTAATTTGGATATCTGCATATCGTTCTTGGTTTCCTGATATCATCCACAGACACCACCACAGTGTAGAAATCGCTCTACAACCAATCAGCATAATGATTTGCTCGAGAAGCTACACAATTATGGCTTGCTGAGTGAAACATGGCTCAAGTCCTAGGTGTTGTCTGGTTTCTGCAGGTGTCATAAGTGGAGTGCAAAGAAGCAAAATGTGGTAAACGACACCGAGCAATCTTTTTAACCCTACAGTGTTGCTTACCAGGAACTTTAGCCAACGTTGCATTTACTCTTTCAGTCATTTACAGTCTGTAAATGAATGAAAGGAGAATAATATCTTCTCTCAGCAATGCTGAATCCTCTACCTCTTTTGCTAGACAGAAGGCAGAGTGGAGGCTACACTGATTGACTATCATGAAGTTCAAAGCAATATTACAAAGGACCAAGTCAGGCAAACTGGTTAGCATGCTAAAGGTAGCAGAGATCACTGCATTACATCATAGATGCTAATTGTTTACATTTGGTTAATGGGTTAATCAAATGTAAACAATTAGTTTTGATTATTTTAGTGTTCCCTTTAATGTTTTAAACAATGGAATCAATTAAAAAATAATTATTTCAAAATCTTGGGAAAAAATCCCAACAACTTACAAGCTACAGCCTTTAGCTTCATCAAATATTTTCCTTAGTGTTGCACATCATTCAATTTAGTGACACGTTCTTTCATCTTTCCATGAGTTGTGGGAAATATAGTTTATTTGATTGTTTTATTGTTACCATCCTGCTCCAAAAAAACACTCCATAGTGTGTACCAAATTACACAAAGTATAAATCCTTTACAGTTGTATGCCTGCCGTCTAAGTGAATGACCAGGACAGTTTTAACCATGGCAGGTTTAAAATTTGAATGGAGTTTCAGTGAAGTCATAGATATTAGATGGTGGATTCTTTTTACTCCCTCCACAGTTTTCATTGTCACCAATCTCACAATGAAATTTACCTTTGACTCTTCCGATATTAATGTCATCATCAAATTATCCAATCAGACATTTCCGTCATATTTTATTATCACTGCTGCATACCTTCTGAGCCCTCAGAGGCTTGAACTTTGATTTTTCGCCACCCAAATATAACCAGCTCACCCATGAAGCCCTGTGATTATGTCTGTCCAATTCAAAAATTCCTTCAATACCTTATTTTTTTTTCATGAAAAAGTGGCCAGAGTAGCCAAAAACATAATACCGCCATCACTAGCTGTCGCCAGCACAGAAGCACAATAAGGTGAGTTGAACAAGGACACGTGGGCTTTGTGGTAAAACCACAGCAACTGTGATCCCACATTTTGAATTTAAACTTTGAAATTTGCCAGACATTTAAGTGGTAGATATGTGATGTGAAACTGAGAGCAAAAAATAGACAATTGTGTGCATGTACATAATGGACTCTGAGAGACACAGAATGAGGGAGTGGGGCTGTTGGCCTCTGTCCTTGGTGAGTAATGACCACAGAGGAGGACAGATGATCATGTTCATCAGCTCCCAGAGCTGAGGCTACCAGCCCCCCTGCTGGGGAGGATCAGTCAGGCTGATGGCCCGTAATCTGTGTGTGAGTGCGTGTTTATATCTATGTGTGTGCGCGAGCTTGTGGCCGAGTAGAGAGAGCA
>VUQR01016800.1:14940-50197 GCA_015108515.1 Hemichromis elongatus
GTGATTATGATTCTTACCTCACATTATGAAGCATATAGGAGGAAGAATGTACACTGTACTGTGTCAGAGTGTGCTTGCATACAATTGCACGAAAGGGGAGCTTATGTGTGCGCACGCTATTAAAAGTACTTACATTTATTAGAGAGCTGCTTTATGTCTGGCAGTTGCAGGACTTGCTTAAGGGGGAAATTAGGTGAGCTGACTACCCTTTTAATTACCATGTCATTAAAGTTTGAAAAGTAGCTAAATAGCCAAGGTTGGTAGTAAATACTGGAGAGCTGCAAAGTGGTGGATATCATTCAGGCATTTCTATAGGATGTTTATTTTTTTACTTATTTATTTTATATAATTTTAACTCTGAAGTCGAGTTTTATTTAGCTATAATTTCAGTTTAAGTAAGTGACAAAATGAGTGATTCTGCCTAAAACAGTTAGACATGTAAATGAACAAGATCTAAATAGGTGAATCTATATGGAAACAATCATATGAACTGCTTGTGTAGAAACATTTTTCATGCCATCGAAATCAATCTGTTTTCACATTTTGAATGAAGCACATGTGATGATTTCTTTTTCGTTTCTTTAAAAATAGTCCTAAAAAGTGAAGACACTCCTTCGAATCTCCTGCAGGCCTCGCTTCTGAGCATTCAGAAAAGATTTTATTGATTGGAGTTTCAACCTGTGTTCACATCACTAGTTCTCGCTTTACAAAAACAGTATCTTGCTTGACAATCGGCAATAAACTGTATTGCTTTCCAAGCTAAACTGTGAGAATGATCAATTCAAAGTAGTGTGTGTATGTGTGTGTACACTTTCTTTCAGCATGTGGCTATGACAGTGAGGGAAGACACAAGAGACTGTTAAGTGATAGTCTTTGGGTTACAATGATGCAAACCCTTGAAACAGTATTTTCATTGTTTTAATTCATCTTGCTGTCTTAAGGACTCAAACTGAGGCACAAACAAACCTTGTAAAAGGCTAAATATTACTTGCTTGCTGCAGAATGGTATGAGCATGTCTCCTCACTTTAAGTAGCACCAAATCAATATAGCCGTCATGTGGAGGAAAGTGATTTTCATTACAGAAATGATCTCAGGTCAGTGTGTTAATTGAAAGGAAAATACTGTAATATCTTAAACTGTTTTTGTTAATTAGATTAAAACCCACTGTGTAACTTTAAAGTTTTTTTGCCTAAGCTGGCAAGGCGTGAACCTTTACAATGCTGATTTAAATTAGCTTATTTGAATACAACCTAAATATTTCGGTTGTATTAAAATGTATAATGGAAGAATTGGTTACACAAAGCAGTCACTCTTTAAAATCCTGTCCATCATATATGTTGCATTATATTTGGCATATGTTGTATAAATTTTCTTCCTTTGCTACATTTAGGTTTTATATCCAAATGAAACAACACAAGCTGAGTGAGGACTACTCACCCTCCTCTTCAGGACGTCCCTTCAATCCTGCACATTATTCTAAGAATTGCTGCTCACTGAACAAATACGGGACTTTCAGAACAGAAGCAAATAATCCCCATTAAACTCTAACACACGTCATGATATAACCACCAAAAATCCTAGGTCTTTACTCAGCAAAGTTACTCACGTCCCTTTCAGTGAGGACACATCGACATATGCGTAAAAGGAGCTCTGCTGCGGTTTCGGGTCTGTTCGCTCTAGATAGTGAAAACACCTGGCGTTAAAATTCCAGGTTGCAGTTCCTTGATAGGTCGACCCTGCAGTACCCACTACCCCGCGTCCCACTTCATTGCGCTCGCTCGATGTCAATCTCCCCTTCAGAACCCTCCCCCGAGATATCAAATAGGCCGCGTGGCTCTCCGGATCCCGCACTACTTGCCCAGACGGCATTCGCTCGATTCAAACACTGAGTGCGTCTCTGCTGCGGTGCGTTGCGCGCAGGCTGGAGAGAGATGACAAGAGCCCCGCGGAACTGGCCAGAGAAACATGGATCTCCGTAAAACGCTGATTTCGGTGCTTTGGATATTATTGCTGAACGAAGTGAAAGACTACAATGCAGAAGAAGGTATGTGAAAAAATGAACGGATCGGTTGTTCCCAAACTGGCTACGGCAGCCTTAATCAGGAGACAGATGTCCGCGGTAAAGATAGTTTGACATTTGCACTTGTCCAGTGATGAGAAGCAGGTGCATGGTAGGGAATTAATGATGGCGGACTTAGAAAACCGTCTTGTAATTAAAAACAAAAGAAAAACAAAAGCATTAAAGAGATAGATGGAGAGGCGGTGATTAGCAGATAATGAAGCGATAGATGCGTTTGAAAACGCATTTGTGCTGAGTGAACTCGAAGCGACGGCTTTCAAGCGCACGAATAATACATAGGATTTTTAATCTTTCATTTAAACACAGACAAACGGGTCACTTTAGTTTATTAGGTTAACGCAAAAACAAGCAAACAAATAAACAAAAACAACGGATTACTCTTAAACAGCGGTGCTACAGAGTTTAGATGATAAACTTGGAAAAAAATAGTGATGTGGACAAGTTTAAGGATTTTGCTGTAAAGGCACAAAGTGTAGACTATGCGCTCTGACAGATTTGAGATCCCACATAGAGCCGGTGTCTGCTTTAACATTTAGTTTATGATTTATTCAGGAAGTGAGTTTGGTTCAGGCAGCCGTCCTCGTTATGAAAAAGAAATCCTCGGGCTGTTGCCACAAAGATATGACTTGTGCGGAAGGCTTTCGTCGCGGCATCTTTGTGCAACTGGTTTCTTTGTCTTTTCATACTCAGTCACTGATGCTGTGGCGCGGAGCGCAGGGCGCATTATAAGATGTTGGCTCGGTGCTTATCTGACTGTATGAATCTCCCCATTCAGTTCACTTACCTTCTATTTTTCTTCATCAATTTTTAAATAGCGAGGCGGCGGCATTAATTCCTCTCTTTGGCTCTTCAGCGGCATTAAACGAAGTTACGAAACAGTGGTAATGAGAACAATGTATGTCTCTGCGCGGGATTATATATAGATTTAATGCTGATTTGAGATTAGGATGTGGATTGCTGGCTTGTTTAATTGCCCCTTTGCATCTGCACTGAGGTGTGTGAGAGAGCTGGGAATGTACTGCTGTGGTCCAGTGATTTACCAGCACCCTGGCTGATTGCCACAGATAAATACTTTCACCACTAGCAAGATACCCAAGATATTCTAGACAAATTAAGCTTTTAATCTTTCAGCCTAACCCAAGCTGTTAAACGGGCGTGCAATTCTGACTGCTGGTTCAGGTGTAAAGTCACATAAAGCCAGAAACACACATGCAGCTGCAGTGTATAGTAACCAATGTGGACTGTGGGAAAAGTAGTCTACTTTTGCCACACTTGCCACACTTTACACCTATACATCATTGACAGGCATTATAAATTATACATACACACATTAGAGCAGAACTGGCACACATGCAGCTCACACACTCACTTGGCATGCACATGTTGCACCTGCATGCAGGCTTTCTAATAAAACATGCACTTGTTCACATGTACATGCTGCGGCATTTTTATTTTTATTTTTTGGTACTAAAGGGCCCTTTCTGTGGGCACACATGCAGAGACTCATTCACATATGAAAAGTCACGTGCCCACATTTGTACTCTTCATTTACCCATACACACATTTCCTCTAGAGCATTGCCAGATTGATTTGGTTCTCTGGAATGCTGGGTAGCCGGATTTGGATGCTAGCTTTTGTTTAATTGATGTTGTGACAGCGATTAATTGCTGTGAAAGCAATGTGCTCCTGAAGGCTTGTATTGGCAGCAATTCTTCTCGCTGTTCGTAAGGATTCGAGAGATAGAGAAAACACAGGGGAGGTTTTTTTTTCCCCCCACACTTTTTTTCCCCATTATATCCACATTAAATGAGGCAATTTACCCACCTGTCTACACGCATTCTGTTAGCTCTAAGCAAGAAGCTCTGGCACAAGAGGGCCTATTCAACAGGGGATTGCATTTGTGCTTTTAGGCATTTGAAATTTTGTGTCTATTAATGCATTTCATCGTTTAAACATATAGTATATCTATATACCCACACTCTTTGATTAGCATTCCTGACATTTCCCTTTTTTGGTCTGCCCTTGTGCCTATTCTAATCCTTCAGTAGCTGTTATTCCTGGTTCTAAATATAATTTGGTATTTCTGGGCTCTTATTTCATTTCTCCTCACATTTTCCTGCCTCTTTGATGTGCAGCTACATTCTTATGTTGTTGTTCCTTCCTTTAGCACACCCTCTCTTTTTCTTTCTTCCTGTTTTCATTTGTTTTCCCCTGTCCTCTCATATATGACCCTCTTATTTCTCCTCTCTTTGCTCCTTTTTTTCCCTCCATCTTCTTTCTGCTTGTGCATGCGTTCAGCCTCCTGAGCTGACTTAGCAAACACTAATATGACCAGGGGGGTTCCGACAGGCAGAGCCGGGTGTCCACCATCGTACTCTAACGCATTACACACAGTCAATCTAGCCATTCCTCCTCCCTTCAGGTCTCTTTTCTCATTTCCCACACCTCACCGCTAACGCACCTTGGCATCTCATCGGGATCTCATTTACTTTCTCTCTCCTCCATCACTCCCTCCCCTTCTCCCTCTGCATCCATCCATCCATCCTGTCCTAAGCTGGAATAGGGAACAACCCTCATACAGAACAATAGAGGCAGAGTGAGAGAGGAGTGGAGTGATTGAGAACGTGAGGCGGAAGAGTCTCAGAAACTGCAGCGTAACCTGTGAGTTTATCCTGTTTGTGGGACCGTAGCTTTGTTCACTTGCTCGCTGCATCAGAATGGCTGTTATGAACTGCCTGCACTATGCTCTTGGCAGACATGCTGTCTATTGTTTACCTAGAGTCTTATTATACTGGCACCCTTCCCAAACCAGCATGCCATATCTAATTTCACTTTACAGGTACCATTATCTACCGTAATCCATTGTAAAACTGGAATATTAGTGATACAATTTTAGTGGTTTTATGATTGAACATGTTTATTGCCAGATCAGCAATATCCGTACATGGCTTAAGTGCCTGTTTCATTACAATACAGTGACTGACTCTTAGAACTGAGACTGAACTGAACTCTTTCTAAAGGATTTCTTCAGAGATTTTAGACTTGTTTTTGAGACTACATCAGGCCTGTCTAACTCCAGGCCTCGAGGGCCGGTGTCCTGCAGGTTTTAGATCTCACCCTGGGTCAACACACCTGAATCAAACGATTAGTTTATTACCAGGCCTCTGGAGAACTACAAGACATGTGGAGGTGGTAATTTAATCATTTGAATCAGCTGTGTTGAATCAAGGACACATCTAAAACCTGCAGGACGCCGGCCCTCGAGGCCTGGAGTTCGACACCCCTGGACTACATCTTAAATTCTGTGTCAGTGTACCTATTGACCCTTTGACTGTGTAAAAGGTGTGTTTGTGAACAGCTCAGCCAGTGATCCCAGACCTTAATCGGAATTGTGGATCTTTTATGTTTGTATTTACCCCAGTTTGTCTCTGTATGCCTATGCATAAGTGAAGTCAGTAGGTTTTGGTATGAGAATAACGCTCAGGCGAAAGCATTTTTCATCTTGCATAGTGACATCTTCACCTCTATTTGCATTTCCCAGGAAGAATTTGCTTCAACCTGCATATTTCCATTTATTTCGTACACAGCAGCACCGCTTTAAAAATCTACATTGTGTTTGGTCTGGAGTTTGTCTTTACTGTAAGTAATGTGAGGCTCTTTATTTTCCCCAGAGCAGTTATTATGAGCATTTTAGACACATAAACAACAGAAACCATAACATATGCACCTCATTTTTTAACCTTAATAAAATAGCCAATTTTAGTGAAATACTGAAAACAAAATATTGACAGTTAACATTAGAAATACTAAAATTATTTATTATGGAATGTGTAAGATCCAGTGTTATCATAGCCTCTGTTGCACTGCAATACTGAAGCTCTGGTTTAAGTAGGACAGGCAAATCATGGATTAATGTTTCGACAAAGCTTGCCAATTACATAGTTAACTTTTTTATAATGCCAAATGAAACAGCTTTATCTAGATACTTCTGTTGACTTGGATGCAGTTTGATTCATGTATATATTTATTAAACTCTACTCCTGTCATATCATCACTAAATCTTATAATTAGTGCTTAGAAGTGATCTGATTTACTAATATTGGGATCATCAGCTATTGCCAGACTGGCAAAGGGGTAGCTATCCACCCTCCCAGGCATCAGTTGGAGCTAATTGTCTGTGATTACTGCAAGGTTATTTCTGCTCTGCTGCCACGGCCCTGGACCGATGCACTGGACCATCTTGTTGGCTGGCAAGGACCGCTTTAGACCTGTGCATGTTAGATCAGATGACTCTGACCTCTGCGAGTATGAAAGGTCAGAGTGATTTGTGAAGATGGCAGGCGTAGCAGTGCAGCGCTCTCTTGTCAAGGCCTCGGGGACACTGTCATTTTCTGGAGAGACGAGGCGAGGGCTGAGGCGGAAAGGGAGGGTAGAGGCACAGGTGTGGTGAAATTAAAGGAGGGAGAGGGAGACGGTGGAGCCTCATCCCAAAAATTGCGTGTTACAAGCAGAGAAAGGGGAGAGGCGGTGTCTTGAGTTCAAGACTAAGGACACAGGTAGGAGGGAGTGACAGAAAGAAAATTGGAGGGGAATAAAGGCAATTGGAAGAGAGCTAGAGATGAGGACCTTGTAAGTTGCCACCACTGCATTGTTGTACAACACATGTAAGTTTCATGTGATCAAACAGACTAACAGTTAATATAAAGAGTCAATTCAGCAGCTCTGCACGATTCGTATTTACCTCCCGCTCCACGGGAATTGAAAGGCTGATGAATTACATGTGTAAGATCGTGGATGCGTGCTGTATGTGTATTGGATACCAGCAGGGTCACCTATTTTTTTAAATTTTTTATTTTTCGTCCAGTGTAAAGACACTACTATAGGATCTGGGCTATTCTGCTGGGTCCGCAAGAATGAGCTATCACAAGAGGGTGGGAGTGTGTGTGTATGGGAGGGGATAAAGAGCAATTTTTGTGTGTGTTTAGAGGTAAGAGGGAACAATGGGGGCTTTAGCAGGTGTTTCAGCCATATTGGACAGTTACGAAGGGGCTTTGTGCAGCTGCCTGTGATAGATGAAGGAAGTGCAGATGGACTACACATTTATTGCTCATTTAACTGATTAATCTATGCTAAAACCTCTCCTTCAGCTGTTATCTATGCATATGAATACCACAGCCTGTATGTGTGCTCACATACGTATTCGCATTGGCTTGCAGCCATGTTACGTGAGAGAAATGTCTGGGTTGTTTTTGTTTTTTTTTGCCCTTTTGGCTTTCATACTTTGGCTTTGATTGTTATTACAAGAGAACTGAAAAGCATCCTTAGACTGTGCAGTTTTGGAAAGAGCGTAATCAAAGTGCAATGTAGCTTGACCAACTTGTTGTTGACATTGTAAATTCTATTAAAATGAGATGAAATGTTATTAATTTGCGGGTGGGTTAATTGAATCGTTGCTGCAGCAAAAGCAGTTCAGCAAAGACAGGAAATTAAATATGACCTCAGTGAGAGACTAAAATACATTTAAAACAATTCTTAAACTGTTGTTTGCCTCCTTTATATAGTGCCTTTGAGACCCGAGTCACCTGCTCATAGGGGGTCATGTGATTGTTGGGGTTTTCTCTCTGTTACTGTATGGTCTTTACCCTACAGTATAAAGTGCTCATGGTGACTGTTTTTGTGATTTGGAGCAATATAAATCTAATAAAATTGAATTAAACTGAATTGTATATTGAATATGAAATGAATAAAAACCTGTTATCTACAGTGCAATGATATTTAATGTTGGCATTTGTGTCCAGCTTAAGAAATCGGAAGCTTTGATCCTGTTTATGGTTACATCATTTTATTTCTACTTATCTTGTTCTCTGTGGGTAGATTATTTTGACCTCAGACCCATTGTAACAATTATTTTTATGCTTTTCAGATATTAAATAAGTGAAAAATACAATTATTCTATTTCCCAATTTATAATAACAGTACTATTTGCAGTTGTTCACCTTAATAGTCCACATTAATAGTCATTTATATCAAGAAAGAACCATAATTTGTATTTTGAACACAGTGCTACATTCATACAATTAATTAGTTAATTATTAGCTGCAAGTGATGATTTTTTAAGCATATTTATCCTAGAGTCATTTCCTTTATTTGAATATGTGACTTTCTAAAATGTTTAAAAAAAGTCTATTGCAATTTCCTCAAGTGAGCTCATTAAACTTTTCAATCTTCTGGTAAACTGTCCAAGACCCAAAGATTTTAGAATTACTGCATTTAATAAAAGAAACCCATCATTCACAAATGGAAGCATATCATTTAAACCACTCTGTTGGCAATGATTATGGAGCATTTCTCAACTAACTGACTAAGTGATGTTTGACTTTTATGTTACATTATAGTTTTACATTTTTGTTTTTAGATCAGTGAACATACCATCAGGAATAATCTTTTTAATTTGTCAAGAAACCCAGGTATGTGTAAGTGCAGTGTGAAATTCAATCATTTGGTCAATAATGAAAAAGATCATTCAAAACATTCGCAACTACAGCGATTCTGCTCGTGATGCCTACAGTCACGTCAGCAAACTGCTGGAAGCTAAGCACAGTCGCAAGTAAACATTCAACCCATAGGAAACACTGCTTTTTTTTTTTAATGTCTGTTCTGTTTCTTGTGGATATTTCAACGCAAGCAACAAATGCCAGGTGAGTTAATTATTTAACAACTGTCGATGGTAGCATTAGATTACTTCTCTTGCTTTGCGTGTATTAGCAGTACAACAGTATACGATTTGCAGGGGCTCCATGTTTCAGTCTCTGCTAAATTATTTTTACACTAGTGGGGTTAAAGTATTTTACAGGGGATAGAAAACATCCTAGAAATATTCCAACTAAGTGTGAACAAGTGAACAATATGAATTCCCTACAATGTTCAGGTCTGCAGCTGACCATTCAATCCTAATCTGACTGTCACTCAGTGTGTCTCATGCATTTAGATCTTGTAAAACATCGAGCTGAGTCATTTTCTGGGCCAGTTCATGTATTTATTAACACGCAAACTGTAATTCTTCTCGGTAAATGAAACAGGTTCACCTTCTTCCCTGCTGCAGATGATTCTCTGCAAAAAAAGGAAAAAAGAAAAACAGAAAAAAAATCCATAAAAGCTATCTGATGGCTTAGAAAGCTACAGTAGTCGAATATTTATTCATTCTTTCTTTAAGCTGATGTTGCATTTTGTCTCAATCAGAGTCAGAAAGCTTTATCAATCCCTAAGGAAACTATGGAATAAAAAAAAAAAGCTATTACAACAAACGAACACTCGCAAGGTACTATGTAAAGGACGAAGAAAAAACTAAGAAAAAGTTAAATTAAGGAGAAAAAAGTAGGGGCAACTGAAACAGGCTGCATGCTGGTTGATCCATGCGCACTAAACATTGGAGTTAAATGACAAACCTGGCCAAACAGTGCTAAGTTGAAGAGGAATTCTGGCATCCTAAACAGTTTGTCTCAAAAACATTACAATGCAGAAATAATTATCCTAATAAGGTATTAGTAGTATCGTAAATTTTATAAAACACACTCATATTATTGCATCACAGAGAGTGTGTAGCCTGAGTTAAGAGTATGTATATTTACACGAAGCAGAGTAAAAAAAAAATCATCTAATGCTGAGGATGTGAAGACAGCAAAGTAAAAATCTTAAAGCCTGAAATGAAGAAAAAAGCAGACATATTTCAGTGAATTCACATGTGCTTTCATGCCAGAGCCTTATGTAAACATCTCAAGGGCCTGTTTTCTAAAGGTTTTTCAAAGGTTATATGCAAAAAGTCTAAATGTAAAAGAAGAAATAAATTAAAAACGTCTCCCACCACCCACAGATTTTCAGAGTTAAGACATATTTCTACCTGATAGAATGGATACTCTGAACTCATTATTCATGTTTGCCACTTTTGTTGGGATACTAATGGATTAGAGGAGCCTTTGTTGGCAGGCTTTTCGGTCTTGCGATGTCTAAAGTTGATAAATGCCACTGATGTGTATTTGTGAGAAGCTGTAACTGTGCTCTTGGCAGACTTTCCTGCTCAGGGTGTTTTGCATTGAGAGTAAACAGTAGCAGCATTAACGAGAGACTGATGTGGGTGGGCATGTTGGGAATTGAACTGACAACTTGGTGGAGCTCAGTCAGTCTGCCACCCTCACACTCCCAGCATTTCATTTAATTTCCTTTTTTTTTTTTTCTTTACCAGTGGTGAAAACATAATCACCCACTCATTTAGGCTCTGGTATGAAAAACAAGTTGGATTTCAAGTAAGGATTTTGAGCTCGTAAGAGTTTGTTCGTTCCATCTCTAGACTTCTAGGAGCTGCAGGCCAAATGTATTGACAGTCCAAATCCATGCCCTTGAAAAGCCATCTGGTTTAAATAAAATTTTTCAGTTTCCTTTTTCACATGTTGAAAGAGTTGTTTGTGTACTGCTGCCTCGATTGTGCAGTCAGTGCGTTTCTTAGTGTGTCTCTTTACACACGTGTATATTTCACGTTAAAATACAGCTTTAAACTTTGAGTTATTCGTTTTTGAACCAGCTCTCTTTGTGCCTTCTTGCTTCAGGAGTATTTTGAGAACGAACTTAAGATGCAGGGGGATAATGGGGGCAGATCTGCATGAGTCAAAGAGTGCAGTGAGAAGTAAGTAGCAAACACTGGAGGTGTTTTATTGAAGACACGCTTTATATAGTGCTATATGTAATACTTTAAAAACTTGACATCACCCAGCCCTGGGGTGAAAAATGACCTTTTGTGGTTACCCACTTGCAGATGTGACTTTTTGATAATGCATGCTCTGTCGCACCAATTCCTTTTAAATCAGGGACCATGCTTTGGTAGAAAATGTTACGAAAGGAGCTGTAACTTGAGGTTAAATGTGTTGCCCTCCCTTTAAAGTGTTGTCTTAGAGACCATCAACCTCAATTGAGGCTTGTGACCTAACAGCATTCACATCACACTGCTGTGGAAGCGATAAAGCTACTGGAATGTGTATAAAGCACATAGATGCAGACAGAGGCGTGCACCAACCAAATATAAAAAAGCAAAATGACAAGATAAATGCTGTGCAATTTTATTTCTTCTATTTGTTGTAGACATACAACCCAGTGTACACCCTGCTGTTCGTGCTACAAATCTCAAATTTGGACCTTGTTTTGCTTTATGATGACAAACTTGCTGAAGATTCGTCTGGTCAATTTTGGCCTATCTGAGAAAATACTGTAGATACAACTGATTCAGTTTCTGCAAAGCCTTTGAGGTTAAGAGGTGTCAAACATATGGCCTGGGGACCAGAACTGACCCAGCAAAGACTACAATGCGGCCCGCTTTGAAAAATGTGAAGGAGGAGACTACTATATGTTATATATGGTTGTTTTTAAGTGGTTCCACAGTGGAAACAAACTCTTTCTCTTTTATAATTACAGGACAGTTCGGACAATGAGTAATCAGATCTACTCCTAACTATACCTCTTTTAGTTTCTGGAACACAGCTTATTTATCAAATAGAAAAACTGAGCTATACTGTTGAAATTGTGCTTCTTTTCCTATATTAAGATGTCAGTTTGTAGTTAAACTTCTTTGCACTGACAGAAAGAGGAGTTTAACTAGTCCGGTCCACTTAAGATCAAAGTTGGTTGTAAGTGGCCCATGATGTAAAACTTACTTTTCATCCCAATATGTGATGTTTTGGAAAACCTGCTTCAACAGCTGATGCTCTCTCAGTTGGGCTCAATATTTCAAGTTTAATATTTCATTTTTATATATTAAAAAATACCAAGAATTCTGTTTTGGTTTTTTTTTGGAGGGTTGAAGGTCCCTTTAACATACTTTGGAGCCTTCAGGCTGGCAGCAGCTGAGGCAATGTTATCCACTCGTCCACTGCAAGTTACGTAAGTGTGGCGTGACCTAAATAGCAACACACTGTGCGTGTTTTAGGGACACATGAGAAATCACACCTACTGAGCCTTGTACTCTGTTCAGGCTGTTCACAAATGTTCCCAGCAAACATGCATACACATGTCATGCTTGAAACCTTTAGTGAACCCAACCGTCTCTCCGTCATTCCTCTGCTGTGTCAGTGTGAGGCGTTGATGCCTCTGGTTGAGGCTGACTGGCCTGTGAAAGCTCCCTTTTAATGCTTTTCATGTTTGATGGTCCTCTTCTGCCATTTATGAGCTGATGAAACTCTACACATAAGACAGGGGACAAGTGCTTTTACTTATTTGTACATCATTCTGCGCTCTGAGGTTTTTACATGATTAAATGCTGCATTTTGCTTGTTCTTCTTACATTTCTCTGATTTTCTGTCCCCTCTATACAGTGGGGCTTGCTTCCCGTTTGTCCTGCTATGTAATATTGGTGCAAAACTGCAGAGATATAGCAGCTTTGGCAGTTACAGGCCGTTCTAAGCTGAGTCAAACTGTAGCACTTCAGATTTTTAACAAGCCTATGCATACTCATGCAAGGCTGTGTTTTGATCATTAAAATGTGTTAAAATAAATGAGTGGATGCCAAGTACTCCTGTAAAATACAGCCTAAATTTCCTTTATTATAATTAAGAAATATTTGATATTTGATATAAACTACAGGAACTCAGTGACAATGATTATGTCTAGTCAAACATGCAAAAGTTAAAAGAGGATGCACTCACACGAGTGCAGGAAACAGGTAAAATAAGCTGTATCAAAAAGATGTCTTCAACACATCACAATTTCTCCTAAACTTGTGGTTTAAGGTGCTTTAAAAGGGTCGCTGAGAACAGCTTATCTGTGAGGCTCAGTGATGTGAAGGTCAGGGGGAAAGACTTGTTACTGAAGGTAATTCTTTGACTCTGCTTGTATTTTCAAGGTAAGGTGACGCTAGAAAAGAAAATCCACCTGATGTGATGCCTTCCTGCACGACAGATGAGAATCTAAGCGTCATATAAAATGCTAAAATACCAGAAATGTATACACAGTGTACACGGTAATGAATATTAAAGATTGTTAGCCAAAATGAACTAAGTCGAATTACATCACAGATGGATAGAGACATTTTAAAATGTTAGAACCAAAAGCTTCGTACATGTATACTGATGGTCTCTGTAAATTTCTTAAAGTTCTCGCTTTCTCTTATATTTAATATAACCACACTACGGATGGACAAGCGACTGTTTTATGCGTTGTCGTTAGCAACAACGCCGTCCGCTTGTTTACTTTCCACATAAACCTTTTACAATAAAGCAGAAGATCCTGTTGAGATTCAAAATAAACAGAATCACATGAAATAGTATGCAGAAAGAGTGTTTACGGACAAGAAGCTAAAAAAGAGCCGTCAGGTGCTAAATAATAACCCTCAGAACAGGCTTCACCCCGCAGCACGCCGTTTAATAAATACAATGATAATTGCGGTAGTTTCAACTTATGTAACACTCGACTCCACATACATGACACCCCGCTAAAAACACTTCACGCAAGTCGAGTTGCCCGAGATTCAGAATTTACAGAAAATGTAAACATTTTTGTGATATATATATCATTGTCGGGACGATAGATGTCTTATATGGGGATATGAGATTTTGGGCATATCGCATACCCAAAAATTGTAAATTGAAAAAACAAACAAAAAAAAAAAAAAGTATTGCAATGAGTGCTGCCACCTATTGCAATAAGTGATGTGTGTCATCTAAATTACCAAACTGTGTGCACATGCTCATGCATGCACAGGAATGGTTGCCATTTTCATGGCCAAGGATATAGATTAGAATGACTAAAGCACGCTATTTTCTACCCGGTGATCGCCCAGCAGTTTCATGTCGTCCTTGTCTTTGCCTGTGATCCCTCCTTCCTTTTCTGTTCTGTGGTGGTAATGGCCGTCATGTTGGAAATGTGTCCGGCTGGACCTCGTAAACCATTACCCTGTGCATAGGAAACCCCATTAATCTTCCTGAGAGGCATTTGACCTTTCAAACTCATTAACCACAGCCGGTGTGCAGAGAGAAGTGAATCTATACACACGCCATACGTGCACTCTCTTTCTTGCACACACAAACAATTGCTCTATGCAGAGTGCTCAGGTAACGTTGGCTAATACGCGCACACAAACATCCTCAAGTGTGAACGCACTGATGTATGTCCAACTGCCAATATCACCTTTACCGGCTTGCTATCGCAGCCGCTCTCACTCTCTCTTTATCTCTCTTGTTTCTCCTCTCCTCCTGTCCTTTTTATCCCTTTACTTCCTCACCGTGTGGGTTTGGGCGCTGACCTGGAAAATTGCCTGACCTTTTAATACGCAGCTTCCTTGGTGATGAATAAATACATAAATCGTGCCGCTCCGGCTCAGTCACTTTTATGATACCCCTTTCACCCTGTTTTTCCCTCCCGAACACCCTGTCATTGGAACCCCCCTCAGCACAGACACAGAAGAGGAAAGCAGGGCGTCTTTGAAGTGATAGCCCCCTGTGGCGAAGAATATCTGTAATGAAAGGTGTTACTGACCAGGTTGAGGGCGAATGATTGCAAGTATGTGAAGTGTAGATGGCAAAGGATGTAATGAGGTGAGTGAGCAAGGCAGGTTAACATGCCAGCATGGGACCTGCTCTTCTCAGTTTATCAGCAGTTGAGGTTGGGCGTGAGTGAGCTTTATAGGTGGCAGAGGATGTAATGTGGTGTGTGGCAAGGAAGGTTAACATACCAGCGTGGGAGCAGATCAGCTCAGTTTATCAAAAGTGCACAGGAGAATGGAAAAGGCAGTAATAGGCTAAGTGGTGGGGTGGGGAGGGATGAAACTTATTCTGCTTGGTTTACTGTAGGGGGGATTAAGGAAGGGGAAGAGGAAATGTGCTGGAGATGCTGAGAAAATTTGGAGAAAAGGCAAAAGTGGCAGAAAAGAAGGAAAAAGGACAAAGTAAAAATTAATTGCAGAGCTGATAAGAAAGATAATGGGGGGTAGTGACCTGGCCTGAAATTTGACCTGATCTGGCCAGGTCCAGGATTAATTCGTTGGGATAAATAATCACCATAGCTCTGTTTCTCTGTGCACATTAACTATATCCGTTCTGTTCATTCCATTCATATGTTAATTGTTTATGTTAGGCCTTTTGTGCATGTCTTCTTCGATGTTATTATACTGACTTTAAATATATTTCTGAACATGTAGCATTGTGTGCACTCACGTGAATATTTTTGTTTGTCTGGTTCTGATTGCAATCAGAGTGTCATCAGTGCAGGATGGTTGGATGGAGTGTGCTCCTGTTGTTTCTCAGCTTCCTCTGTTATAAATGTTGCCTTCCTGTTTACAAGTCAATTCGCCTGCCAGCCAATCAGCGCGCCAAACAACCAATCAGTTAGTCAGTTAACCAGCTGGCTGAACAACCAGCCATTTAGTCAGGTAATCTGGAAAGCAAGCAACCACTAAGAGTGCTATCCAGGAATGCATTTAGTGAGGCAGCCAGCAGTCAATCAAAAAAAAAAAAATCAGCTGATAATCAAGTTAGTCAGAGGCATATAGCACTATGTCTATCTGTCAGACAGTCAGCCAATCAAAGAAGCTGGCATTTTATTAATCAGTTATTTCAAAGACCAGCCAGGAATCTCTCTTCAACAAAACAATGTGAGCACCAGGCAGAATTGTTTCTCTGTATTACGTTAATGCAGTGAGATCTCATGAACTCTAATTTTCTCACTCAAAACTTATCCAGTGTATGATCATGCCTGAAGCATCTAATATTCTCACTGGCATAGTAAAAGAAGACTAAGCAATGTACAGACTCAGTAAAGTAGATGAATCCTGCTTTTTTTCACATCACAGATGGATGCCAGGATAAGAACTAGTCGAGTAAGGCTGCAGATGCTATATCTGAGAGGAAAATGTGCAAATCAAGTTGTAGCAGCCAAAGCCACTGAGAGAGAACTGCACAAGCAAAGGGGAGAAGGAAGGTGTGTGTGTGTTTCTGTGTGGTGCACGGGGGATAAACCTCAGCAACTGTTGCAAGCACAAGCTGCGTGCTTCAGCTGGATTGAAAGACTAATCCAAATTGTGGCACCCTAGCCCCCTAAAGCACACTTTCTTATTGGGGCTTTCCTGTATCAGATGCGAGATGCTACGATAAGCAAACTTTTGCATGCGTGACTAACGGTTTTTGGTGCCCAGTCATTGCAATCAATCTGAAAAACATACCTTGCAATGTAACGCTCTTAATCATTTATGTAGCATTGCCAAAGATCTGTTAATAGCTGACAAATGTTCATGTAATTTGATTTTTAAATATACTTGTTATTTAAATATCGTTGACACTTGTTAAGAGTAAAGTTAGTGCCTTTGGTTGGTTTGCTCGTAAATGAGCGTAGCAAGGATCCACTTATTGAGTGGAAAGAGAAACTCTGCACTTACAGCGCAAAAAGCAGTGAGTTTGGTTTTATCTGCCCAGACGCATTCAACTGTGAACTGAGCAGTTTTTCTGTTTGGTAAACCACAATAAGTATCGTACATTTAGATGCAGGAAGAAATCTTTGACAACAAACAGACAGAAATATATTTGAGTCTATTTGACTTTTTTTTTAAAGGTTTGTTATTATTATTATTCCCTCCACCACCCCAGGAGCACTGTCCCCATGTTTCATGTGTTGTTGCAGAGGTGAGCCAACCAGGAGAGCCCCACAACATCCAGACCCTTGAAGAACAAGGGGAAGGGCAAACACCCATTTGATATGCCTTATCCCCATGTGAGGTCAGCACCACTCCATCCCTGCACCACACAGTGTGGGTAGGAAGCTGTCAGTGTAGGGTCTCAGTCATTCAGGCCATGATAGTTGTAAGAGCTTAAAAAAACGGTAAAGCGGTTCAGTTGCCTTCGTTTTTTTTGAAGCTCTTAAGACTGGGTAGGAAGCTGCTACCTCCTCCTGAGTTACGTGACAGTTTGTGAAAATCACTTTGATCGCTACCAAAAGGCTTGCTCTGTGGCCTCATTGCACCTGTCGCTCTCTCCAGAGTCCCACAGGCTAACCGAGATTGATAGAGCTCTATCTTCAACTTGGGGGTTCGGTTCACCTGTGGCGTCCAACATTTGGTTTGGAGCAACTTGACAGTTTAAAACAAAGTGACACATGCTTGGTCACATTTTAAGCTTTTTGTATGAACATGACATTTGATAGAAATATGAGTTGTTAATAATAAATATTTTCAAGCTTTATTTTCTCCTTTAATTAGTCACTTAAATTACTACATGTTTATTCAGTTGATACCCTCCTGCTTATTTAAAAAGCTCACTATGGTTATTCAAGATTTCTTGAGGACAGGGTGTGTGGTGCCATATGTGTCTGTAAATGTGCCTTGGCAAGGAAATGGTTTATTTTCAATAATTGGTTTGCCCTCACATTTAATGCATTTGCTGTGCGTGGCTGTTGTGTAGTAGGTCTGTGTCTGCACGTAAGCACTGGAAGCTCATGTATTGGGTATATTTAAATAATTTTAATAGGGTTACAAAACATTATTCTGTGGGCAAAAGTGATGCAGGGAATTTCTCCTATTTTGCTTGTTTATGTGTTGTCAGACTTCTTATTCTTCAGGCTGAACACTTCCTGTTCAGCCTGAAAGATTAATTTTTTTGCAGTAGAATTTGCATTTGAACACAACAGAAGACAACGACTTTTGGTCTTAGGATGTGGTTTTTGTTCACTTCTCCTCTATTCAGACTGGATTCAATGTGGATCACTTAAAGTTTGCACAAAACACTGCCTGATTGTGTACATATAGCACAGATATGTGGCTGTTATCAAGTGATGCTACAGTGGTCAGATGGGCATACTGGTGCTGAGCTGAGGTGACGAAGATTTTGTCTCCAGGGCAACTAAGGATGGTTTGGCAAAGGAAGTGACAGAATAAAGTGCCTTCCTCCCTCTGTTTTTTTCTCGCTCACTTTGTCTTGCTCTCTGAATTGATCCTCCCCATCTCTCGCCCTCCTTCTTTCTCTCATTCTTTCACATTGTCTTAGTCTATCTAACTCACTAACACAATTGAAGTTGGCAGTGTTTCAGGGATTGAGTGGCCAGAGTTAATGGCAAATTACCTGCCTGCCTCTGAAGTCTTGAGTGTGTCTATGTTTTGGATGGGGGTAAAGTAATGGAGGTTATTTGAAGGAGCCTGCAAATAAATCACTAAATGCCACTAAAGCATTCAATAGTAGCCTGTTCATCGGCCCAGACTGTACAGATTTACATGCGTATGGAAACTGGTTATAATTTTAATAAAATGTCATTTTTTTCTGTGCTGTCTGCAGTACAGACTGTCAGTACTAGCATTTGATAACTCCTGAAGAAGCCAAAAGTTATTATAATTAATTTTAATTATCATTATTTTGACAACATTTGGCCTCCATATGTTTTTCTTTAAATATAGTTTCCTTTCCTTTTGTATTATATTCTTACAGTGGTTGGTTTCAATATTAAACTTGCTTTGAGCGAAAATCTGTTTAAAATGTTTTTTTCCCTACTTCTAGTTATATATGATGCCTGCAAGAGCTGATATCCTTAATGTCTGGCTGTGAGCAACAGAAACTCCGCCCACCTGCTGTCTAAACCTTCTGCTTGTGAAAGGCAGCCACTCAGAAGAAAGTTGGAAAGAAAGTTGGCTTAAAGTCAGAGGAGGGAGAGTTAAAATGGGCACTTTCCGTCAGTTCATAAAGTGACAGGCTGCACAAAGGCCCAATAAGATAAATAAGGATTACTGAACTATGAATCATGCAAAGCAAAGTGGAGCCCACTTGCATAAAAAAAAAAAAGGAGTTTGAAATGAGCAAAAACGCTCCCCTCTAATATCATGCAGTCGAAGTGTGTGAATTCATTTTTTTTTTTTTTTTTAACTTTTGGGGATGTTGATGATGAAGCACTGTGGTGGCATCGCTCAGACATCTGACTCACACTGCATCACACAAGACTTGGGTTAATTAACAAACTGTCCTTTATCGAGCCTGGATGACTAAGAGGACTTTTCTTCGATCATCAGTCTTGGGATCAGTTGGGGACAAAAATGGCCACATTACACGTATAAGGTGTCTCAGGATGTTAAAAAGTCTTTTTTTTCTCCAAAGCTGAGAAGTCACTTCTCACTCAGTCTGGTCAGTGCTTTATTGACATTTATTCATCTGAGCTCATCTGTGGAAGTCTTTCCTACAGCACTAGCTATTGACAAGTACTATGAAAAAATAATTAAACACAATGCTGCAATAATATTAGAATAAACAACCTCTGCAGTCATTCTGCCCTCCAGAGCGCGGTGCTGATCTCTCTCGTAGATGTCAGCTCTCTTCTTTGTTTGTCTCCAATCCCTTTTTTAAAAATTTCTTTTTTCCTTGGTCTGTCATTCCTTTCATTTCTCACCAGGCCTCCTTGGGGATGAAAAAAATAACTAAGAGCTTTAGAAAGTGCCCAACAGCACAAAGTTAATAGTGAATATATTAGCATGTCCTTGTAAACTGACACTTTTCTATCCCATTTTTCTCAAAGTTTGCAAAGCTGTGTTTAAAAAAAATAATAAAAAAAAAAAAAATCACATGTCCTCATTCACAGTCCGCATGTGACAGTCTTGTGTGACTTGCTGCCTTGACAGTCATTCTCGTCCTACAAACATACACACTCAGGGACACGTACGCAGTGAGAGGACGCAGCAAAAGCTCGCTTTTAGTCGGCCACCCCCTGAGAATAGAGGCTGATGAAAAATTCAGCTCAGTTAGTTAAAGAGTAGCTTAAAGCAAAAGCTGTTTAGTTTGGTTCCTATCCTTTCCTTTCTTCTTTCTTTCTCCCCGCCTGTCTGTCACTTTCTGCTTCAAATTGTCATTGGCTCTGATCTCATCTTTCCTCTTTCTGCACGGTTAAAACACCCCACTGTATCTGTCTGGTAAACGGCACACGGCTTGAACCTCGATCTACAGTGTAACCGTTGGTTACTGGGCGGCACTTTACCATCAACATTTGCCCTCCGCTTGGCTTGTACTACAAACCTTCTGCTCGGTTAGCCCATGTGACCACAACAGTCGAATATGTTTGTACCCCGTGACTTGGAAAGGTTCGAATACATATGGTGAAGTGATGGCTTTGCAACAATTAAGGGGGTGAACCAGGCTCTGTCATGCATTAAACACTTTGCTCATAAAAGCTGTTTTATGCCAGCTTGTAAAATGCCTCATAATCCTCTAATATCCTCACTGTAATCCAAATATTTAGGTATAAGGAGCAGAGGGCTTTTTTTCTTGATTTTGTCAAATAAACAGTTCCAAGTTTGTTTGTTTTTTAATTATTTTATGATTTATTATACAAATGGGACTGTTTTCTTTTTTATTGTTAATTTGAGGGAAGCCTGTTGAAAGTCTATTTGAAACTGCTGGTGGACAAGAAGGAAAGGAAAAGACGGTGACAATTGAAATGCAGCTCGGAGAGGACAATACTGAATCTAATCTGTTTATACAACCTCACCTCCAGTCTCCCTCCTGTCTCCTCTCATTTCGAACTTGACAAACAAACACATACACACTCGTTTGTGAATAAACGCACGCTGATGCACAAACTCGCGCGCACCTCTACATCTTATGAAAGGAACAGCGGCCCTTTGCTTATCTCCTGGGTAAAATCTGGAAAAATGGAAGTATTGCATTTGCATTTTAATTTGCCCTCAATCAGGCATTGTGTTTGGAATTGCGACGAAATTGCTCGGTGTTTGCTCCTCGTCCCTATTTATAGGGGCTCCATGAACGACGGGCCCTAAATTCAAATCTGCCTGCTATCACAGTGTATGGAGATGAGGCTTCCTCTATTTCTTCCTCATCTTCTGCTCTCGTTTCCTCCGTCATTCATTCTTTCTTTCCTAATTTTTTTCTTTTATCATTCTACCTCAGCCCTTTATTACTTTTTCTTATTTCCATCCCACACACCTATTTTTCCTTGTGTTCTTTCCACTTTAATCACTCTCTCTCTCTCCAGCTCCTTTGACTCATCCAGCCCCTCCCAGTTTTCGCTGCCAGACGAGTGAAGGCACAGATTTCATTAGTGATGCCATGTGCTGTGCTTCTCAGATCCGAAGGGCTCCAGCAGTCATGGAATCGTGACCCTGCTCTGCCCTCATCGTCTCAATCCTCTGTCATCCCATCTCTCTTTCCTCCTGACCCACCCCTCTGTCCCCCCTTTTGATATCTCCCCTCTTCCCTCCATCCGTTCTTTCCGCTCTAGCCATCTATAACATGGCCATAAGCAGTCTGTGGCAGATGAAGGACCTACTTCATGGAACCAGCTGCTCCCTGGAATCCAGAGCGAGGAAGTTAACCCAGTGGTGACTGTTAGACATATTGGTAACAGTTTATAGTAAATTGTGCGTGAAGTAAATGATACCAGACTGTGATTCTCAAAGGTTTTTATATAGCCCTTTAGCGGAAATGAATAGCACATATAAGGACCTGCATACATTACCTCCATCTTTATACTGAAATTCAAAAGCATAGAAGATGCACAGTAATGAGTAAAGCCTGGTTTCAAAACCCCTAATTTAAATTGTTTAAACTTAACTGTATTATAGATGCAGTCATCACTCTTCACTCCTTTAATTTTCTTGCAAACTCCAATCCATGGTCATGTGATGGTTGGTTAGGTTTTCTTCCCATATCAAAATTGTTTATAGCCATCGGTGTAAGCGCTAAAAGGCGTGAACTAATCCCTCACTCGATCCATCATCCTTGAATTTCATTTGGGGGTACAAAAAGCCTGAAGGTTTTCTGGTGTGTAAAATGAGGTGTACATACATTTGATTAAATTACCCTCCGCTGCTAAGTGTGTCCTGACTGGCTCGTGTGCAGTTTCGCTGCGCCGATGCAACCCTTCGCTCAATAGGCTAAAACTCCTGGGACGGTGACCTTTGAGCTCTGTGCCTGATGCTGCGATTGTTCGATACAAGGTGTCGAAGATACATTTAGAGGTTAAAATAGAGATGACCTTTCCCTTTTAACCTGCGCAGAGCACAACACCAGCTGCAGGCTCTGACGCCTGATTTAGATGAGCAGCAGAGAGTTTGTCTGTGTGCTGTGAGACTTTAATGCAGAAAAACAAGAAGTGGGCTATCTTAGCCTGTTTAAGTATTTAATGTGACGAAAATGCCAAATGTCTCTCCTCATCTGCTAATAACTGGAGGTTTAAGTGGTGCTGGATGTTAATTAACAAATTTTTCACTTAAATTTAATAGCACCACACTCACTTGGAAGAGTGACACGTTTTTTTTTTTAAGTTAGTGTTTCTAATACGAGACAGCTTTGTCATATGACATTCTGTGGTAAATATTTATTTATGTTTAATTATAAATCCGACCTGTTTAGGGAAAGGTAAAAGGCTCTGTTAAGCGTATGGGAGAATAATGGTTGAGTTTCAAGGAAGTTTTTTTATTATCTATATGTTAAAAAAGTGTAAAATCTACTTATTGCAAGTTAGTTTATATAAGTCTCTCACTGACAAACATTGTGCTTTACTTAAATTACATTTAACTATATCTTCTATATTTTGAGAATATCACAGATTCTGTGTTCTGCCACTTTTTTCAAAATTAGACCTACTTGTATATTTTTAAAACGCCAACCTTTCAGACCTATTAGTCAGGACTGGTTATGGAAATGTTGTTTCTGAGTAAATAATCCAAGTGTGTATGTGTGTATTAATGGGGCATGATGAGTGGGAGCTGAGTTGTCATGTTGATGAACTATAATTGCCGGGGGGCCCCATCTGCAGGTTTTATCACTCAACACATCGCTTCTCTTGCTAACCACGTCTGTCCCGAGGACATGGCTTTGGCTCGTTTACCTCACATATGCATGCATGTGTAAACCAACACGGGAAGCGATATGCACTCAAAACCTCATACGACTCGCGTAGAATTACATGAGCTTGTGTGCATGTCACAGCTTTCAGCAGACACTTGTTGAACTGGATGAGAATTGACTCTGAGTCACAGGAGCGATGATGACAGTAAAATGTCAGTCTGCGAGCCTTCGTGGTCATGGTACAGCTAATGAATGAGATAATGGACTGATATAGGGTAGACACGTAGCTGAGTGAATGACTTTATACACTTCCATCAAAATTAAACAAGGAGCTAAACTCTTCTCAGGCTTGTCATGCTTAATTACGCCTTATGATTTCATATGTTTTGTGGCTCTTTCATCAGATGGTTTTCTAAAAAAAAAGAAAAGAAAAGCATAAATTAGAGCGCAGTCATTGCACGTATACATCATACTGGAGATTTTTTTTGTTTGTTATTCCATAGCAGAAATATAAAGCCTTCTTAAACCCTTTCAGACCACGTAACAAGGAGAACAAATGATTTAATGGTTCTTATTGTGTTGGGCTCACTATTAATCATTTTACTTTGATGGATACAATTCAGTGTACTCTTATATATAAATAGCTTTCTTTGATGAGTAAAATATGTTGCACTGGGGTTGTATGGTTTGGTGAATTTTAATCAGGTCTTAAAAAAGTACTTCAAGTACATCTTTATGATTTATATATTGTTTTGCACTGTGCTGCCTGTAGTTAGATCTCCTTGTTCGTTCTTACACACTCATTCATGTAATATCTTGGCTGCTTAACACTGTTCCCTTCTTATTTTCTGCACACCCAGCTTCATATATGTTACATATATACTTTTGCACTCCGACTTAGTAGCAGGGGAGGAGCAGACATGGAAGGAAACTGCAAAGCACTGGTTATTTGATTCATACCATCTAATATAATGGGGACTGCGGACAAATTTGAGCAGATTTCTGTGGTCAAAACTCTAAAAGGCACCAATTTAAAAAAAGAAAAGAACCTTTTAAATTAAATATTCAGCTCATGTTATTTATTTTTGTTGTCACATGACAGATTTCCCTGGATTGTTTAACCGAATTTCAGGTTTTTGGAACTGAAAAAGCACCGATTTCAAAAACTGAAAAAGCTTCCATTCAATCTTCAGTCCAATAATCAACTAACCAAGTGTCTTACCGTGCACACACAACTGTATCCTACTATGACAGACAACAAACTGATAATTTAAAATGGCAAGCTGAGAAAAAGACATCCTTGTTTCCCGTGGCGTATTCTCACCACTTGGTCCTTCCAGTTGAATCAGCAGCTGCCGCAGGCATTAGCACCCAGGGAAGTGTAGTAACAGTGGCCCTGTGGTTAGCAGTTAGAGGAAAACAAGTAATTAGCCCTGATAATTAAATCCAGTAGTCAGCTTGTCAGCTCAGGCTGTAGAGCCAGTCTTGCTTTGCTGTCCATTTGCATAAACATTAGAATTGGTTCGTACAAAAATGAGGAATTAGCCGATTAATTATGTTCTATTATCTGCCCGGCGATAAGTAAATAAACAATATGCTGTGGAGAAATGAAATGGGATAATGGCTGGTGGGAGGATGAAGAGGAGGAGAAAGGCAGGGTTGTGGCGCTTAACAAACAGTGGTACAAATGAGGAACATAAGCTGGCTGTGCCCTCTCACCGGACTGGAAAGATTTTTTTTTTTTTTTTAATTTGTGTGTGCGCTTGTGATTTAAACTGTTCATTTCTGCCCCGGCGTGTTTACACCTATTGTTTGTGAAAATCAACTTCGTGCGTGTGTGTGTTTTCAGACAGTGTGCACTTGCCTGTTTTTGCATTCTGTCCTGTTGGGTTCTTGTTTACCCAAGGGGGGAGTCATCAGTAAGGGAAGTGCTCTTTGTCTCTCATTAGAGCAGCTCTTTGATTTCATTAATTACTGACCTACTGCTGCTGCTGCTGTGGTTTGGCATAATCTGGCATTCTAACCGCTCACAGCTTTCTGCTGCTGCTCCACTGTGCATTATTTATTTATCGCCTTGGCTTGATAATTGATAATCATGATTTCCCAGGGAGTCCTCTTTTGGTTTCGGCATGCATGTGTTTACTTGTGTGCTTATCAAAAATGGACCGCCACCTTTTTATGTCCCCAGATTTCTTTTGTTGTTGTTTTTTTCTGCTTCTTTATATCATAGTGAATGCGGCACATCTCTCGTGGAGCAGCCAGCTCGATTCTTCTGATGAGCTCCCGTCTGATATGACTGTAATATCACCAGCTGCACAACAAGATCATTACGGGGTCATTACAAATGAGCCCATTGTCCCTGTGCTGATACACAAACTTGGGAAGCTCTTTAAAAGGTAAAAAACTATTGTGGTGGAATTTACATGAAGAGAGCCCGCCTCACAGACAACCTCTGGCTCAGGAATTCCACTTTTTTACCTTTTAGCTCCACAGTCTAAACTATTCAGCAAACTGAACAGATATGCCCTTCAAATGAAATTTCAAAAGTACCTTATTTCATGATACATTCAGTTATTCATTCATCCTTTTTTGTTGACTTCTGCAGCTGGTTTCTAATCTACCAATGCTGTCTAACCTTGTTCTAGCCCTGCTCACTGTTTAGTTTCCTGCTGTGTTCCTTATGAAGGTTGTCACTCAATGAATGCACAAAATTAGTTGAAATCCTTTCTTTTTTTTGTATTCTTCTATCTCCCATCTGATTTAATCATGCCCTATCCTTACTGTCCTTAACAATTGCTCAATAGTATTTTGACAGGCTTGTTGAACACCGGTCTGTTTTTCTGGTCTATTGACTGCTATGACCAGCATTTTTTTATCACCCACTCTCCTCTCTGCCCCTGCCTAGCGGTGCTAGTTATGGAGCATATCGACTGATTGGCTGTCGGCCCCATCGATCCCTAAGGTCACACTGCTGGCTATTGACGAATAGTCCCGCAATGGGTCTACCTTCCCTCCTTCCATCATCTTCTCCCTCCAAGCTACTCCCTTGTATTTTCTTACTTCTCTGCTCTCCGTTCACCTTGCTTAATCTATCACTCACCTCATTTCATCTCCAGCGCCTCCTTCTCCTCCTGCTTTCCCCATTCATTTGTCTGTCTGTCTACCCTTCTTTCCCCTTATCTCTTCAGTGTGGTGGCTGCAATCGCTCATCAATGCAACAGAGATCGATCCCGAGGATAATGGGTGCTTGGGCCGCAGGGAGCCAGCATAGGCTGTGTGGGCCCACAGATGTGGCACTGACAACTCAGATGATAGGAACACAGAGCAGGGATGAATTGCCGGTGTGCAGAGTGAGGCTGTGATGACACTCAAGGTAAAGAGGAGGAAGAGAAGGGGACAGAACAAGAAGACACAGAGCAAGAATCAAAGAGTAGAGGTATGGTAAGAAGTGTATGCCGGAGGGCAGCTACAAGACACACGAGGTGGCTTTTGGGGAAAAGAAAAGACAAGACAGGACAAGGCAGTAAGAAAGAATTGAGCTGAAGGATCCCTGAAGCAGCCAGAGCACTGACTTTTTTAGTGGACTGCTGAATTATATAGCAGTAGTTAGTACAGAATAAGGATAAAGTATTCTGATCAAATCAGGGCCCTTGATGGAGACAGGATAACCTGCAAACCCACAGCACAACCGAATGATTATATCACTATATTACTAATGTTGTAAGAGGATAATTTAGCAGTATCATCAAGCTTAAGGGATTAGTACATCCAAACCACACGACCAATTGACATAACACAGCAGGGTAAATACAACTTTTGCAGTGAGCCATCCTGCATGATGCCTAAACAGAACAGGACTATGAGTGATGTTATCGGTTACACTCGTGTTTACCCTGCTGGTATCTACCGATGTGGTTCGTTTTGATTTTGTCTGGAGAGATTTTGATGTGAAAAAGAAAGTCTGAATGTTACATGATAATCAGCAGCAGATTGGGGACTGTTTGTATTGGAACTGTGAAGAAATTGCGTCAGTAAGCTTTTAAATGTTTCAATATGTTCCTGGTTGTTACTAAAGACTGCAGTTTGATGGAGCTGAATGGCTGGCTTGTTCAAAAATCGTTAGTTTAAAAAAAAAAAGAAGTTTTTAATGAATTGCATCAGTGGAGTTCACAATCTAAAAATAGGTTCAACTGTCAAGTTGAGGTTATCGGCGGTATATGGATCAGCCCCCTCATACATACTCACCAGATCACTAATGCACATGAATTAACCCAGTTTAACTACTGGCCTGTCAAAACAATATACTCATGTCATGGCCTTAAGATAGATATGATTTTTGAATTGAGTTCATATGAAGCACAAAGAAGCAAATGTCATGTATGCATTACTGCTCATAGAGAGTAAGGTTGACAGTTTGTCTCTCTTTGGTCCATATACATCCAAATATGTGCCTGTGTTTCAGTCATAATACTAAGTAGGGCATAAATAGAAGAATAAATATTAACATTTGTGGGGATAGGTTAATTGAAAAATCTAAATTGCCCATAGGCCATTGCTCATAGGCCTCTCGGCCTATGACAGCTGGGATAGGCTCCAGCGCCCCCCGCGACACTGAAAAGGATAAGTGGAAGCGAATGGATGGATGGATGGAATATTAACATTTAGTCCATTTTGAATAAAGCAAAACTCAGTCGCTGGTTTATGTTCATTTGATACACAAGTGCTGCTGGTCACACTAGGATTGTGACATGAGACTAACCATAGTCTAACACATGAAGCAAGTCATAACCTCATAACCAACCCTAACCTTTGTGTGTAGGTTAATGTAGGTAAATTATTTACAGTTTTTACGGATCTAAATATAAATATGTTCTTTCTTGTTGTGCTGGGAAAAATGATAAAAAGTAAACAGATGACAGTTGGTTCCTCTGATTTTAAGTAAAAGGATTTAAAATTCAATCCTAAAATGTTTCACTCTTCAAAGGATTAGCCTACTTAATGATACAAATTGCAGGATGTTTTGGCCAAGTCTGTGATCTTTGAAGTTAAAGCTTGCTTGTTGGTAAAATTCATAAATTAATTGTCTTTATTGAGTCTGAGCTGAAACACTACTTGCCACCAATGCATAACCAGAATTTGTGTCTCTATAAAATATCTATGGAAGTTTTCTCTACAACAGCCATTTTTTTGTGGCTGCTTTTAAGTGACTGTACAGTATGTTACTGTTTACCGTTGCAAAGCGCTCTGTTTGTTTTGCGGTGCACTGTGGGAAGAAGGAGAGAGAAAACCAACACTGTTATCTCTCTGAAAAAGTGTGTGTTTATGTCCATTTTTAGATGTGTGGACAGTTTCATGGGTGCAGTATGTAGCAAAAAACAATGTTGTGTTGATGGTACTGTGCATGAAATTATTTGAAGTGCATTTAATGTTTTTCTTGGTGGTTTAGGCTGTATGGGAGTGTTGACTAGTCGGATTAGTGTATGTCAGCTCTGCTGCACGTGCTTCTCACTTTTTCAGCTGTCGTCGAATTAAAACAAAAATGAAAGAAAAAAAAAACGGAGAAAGAGCTTCCAGTGAAGCAGGGAGGAGGAAAATGAAAGAGATGAGGAGAGGTGAATTTAGAAGAAGACGACCTAATTTAATCTAAAGTGGTTCTCAAATTGAACCAGAGGGAAAACAAAGTCAGCACAAAACCTTGGAGCTCCGCTTCACTTATGTAACAGCTCTTCCCTCCCCTCATCTCTCTTATGAATAAGCGAGAGGGAGGAATGAAGGAAGAAAAGGAGGGTAAATAGAAAGAGAGAGTTTAGGAAATAAAGAATGAAAAAATGAATAGGAAATGGAGAACAGAAAGACAAAGTGGACAGCAGTAAAAGACGGAGCGAAATGAGTAAAGCAGGTCATGAAGTTGTAAAGCATGAACTTTACAAGAGGAGTTGTCAGCCAAAAACTTTCTTCCAATTGTCACAATCACGCCTGTGTTTTATTTCCATCTTCCTGCATCGCTGTGTTTTTTTCCCCTGCTCTTTGTTGCACTGACATTAAAGTATAAGTCCCTGGCAAGCTGTGTTAAAGGCCTGAATGAGTGTCTAGTTAAATAATGCAGCCTGCTGGCTGGACTGACGAGAGGCTAAAGGAGAAGATGGAGGATGTAGCGGCACGCTGCAAAGATACAGGCTTTATACAGGCTTTTATTATTTAAAAGTGCCCTGAACAATTGGCAAGTAAGACATTTCAGCATTAAAAAAAGTAAAAAAAAAAGTGTGTGTGTGTGTGGGGGGGGGTAGTCAGACACATATCCGGTAAGTCATGCAAGGCACACAAACCAGGTGCACACTGTTAGTACCTCTGTGAAAGTGCATGTAAATAGATGGACACACACACACACACACAAACAACATGTTGATGTGTACAGACATTATAACTCTGTGTTTTGGTGACATTTGAAGCAGAATTTTGCACTCGAGACGTTATGATTCTTTAGTTTGTCACTGTAACATGGCCACATAATTATATGTCTGTGAATATGACTGTCACAGAGGAAAATAGTGATGGGGGAAGTTTGCTTCTCTATATTCAATCTGTCAGCGACATTCTAGTTTTTGGGTTGTTTTTTTCTTCACAAGTACAAATGTAGCCATCCATGCGTCTACACATAAAGGCCACTGCAGCTTCTGTTTTATAATTATCTTGTCACCACGTGTAGCCATGTTATGCAAGTACATTTAATGCTGGCTCACTGAGTTCCACACATATGCACATTTAGCAAATGAATGATCGCCTTACCGTTGCTATGTGCACAGATGCTCTATGCTGCTATAATTCTTAAATAATAAACCGCATACCGTGAAATAGAACAATGTGGTTATGTCACAGAGAATAATGGATATTATTGATCTTGTATATTAGTTCAGTTCAAAAAGGCCAGTTCTAAAATATGATTTGGCCACTAAATAAAATAATTAATAAAAAAAAAATCAAATAGAAATTAGAAAGAAATAGAAAGTTTATATAAGTTTTAATAAAAAGTTTTCTAAAAAGTAGCTACAAATTTTTCCATTAAAAAAAAAAATCCTATTTATACCAGTATTGGTCGACACTGTATTGTGTGTGTTGGTTTCATGTGTCATCTTTACAGTGCAGTATCAGTATATTATAGAACTCAGTCTTACAGCTTAAAGAACAATTACTGAGGATGTTCAAAAGGAAATTATTTATTGATAATGATACGAACGAACTGTGAGCTCAGTTGTTTTGGGTTATAGTCGACCTCTGCTGTGCTATGCTGCCCATCTGTTAGGATATAAACCCCACACCTCCTGAGTCACTCTGTGATGTTGGAAACATTTTTTTTTATTTTGTCATTTTCTTCATCTTTTCCCTCTAGTTTGTACATTTCTAAAAGCCTGCTGGTTACCCAGTTGATATTTGTTGTGTAATATTTCTGCTTTTTTTGGCAGCGTTTTCCTTTTAGTGCTCTGACTATTCCTGTAGTGGTCTCTATATTTCTTCTTTCACTCACCACTTTGTCCATCCTTTAAATAGTTCTTCTTTCATGGTCCACTTGTTCTTTTTAAAAGGCCCATCTTCGATAAAAAACATGGTGAGACTATCTAAATCTGAGCCAGCAGTCAAAAAAGAAAAGAAGATGCTTTGACTTTTTATGTCACATCCAAATATACAAATAGCTAGATGCATTAAGTTGTGCCAATAATATGTCATTCATATATTCATTTATTTATTAATAAATAAGACAGAATCCCCTGGTGTGAGATGCTGGAAGTCAATACAGCCTTTTAGAGGCTAGTGTAACATCTTTTAAAAAAAAAAATACAGTGTGATATTAGCGCACTTTGCTATCTGAACGCAGACTTGCGGTTTCTAGACTTTCCAGTAGTAGACCTGAAGACAGAGCCTTCAGCTGTCAGGGTTGTCTCCGGTGGAACCAGCTCCCGCTTTGGGTTTCTTCCAAAACTTTTAAATTAGGCTTAAAACCTTGTAGTTTGATAATAATAATAATGTATACTTTATTGATCCCCATGGGGAAATAAAAGCTAATAACTGATAAAGCTATAATTCGGGCTGGTTCAGGTGATAATGACCCATAGCTGATCTTCAAGTGTTTAATGTCACTACTGTATGTCATTAACTTTCATCTTTTCTCTTCCATAGTTTGTCTTTTGTCTCTGACTTTCTATACATTCTTTTATTCTCTTTTCTCTCAGTGCCCAGTGGGTCACAGTAGATTACTCTGGTTCTGTCAGAGGGCTTTTCCTGTTAAAGGGGAGTTCTTACTTCCTACTGTTGCCAATTGCTTGTATTTTCACTCTCATATCATAGGTTATTTATCTTAGAAAAATAAATGCTTTGAGGCGATTGCTGTTTTGAATATTCGCTTTATAAAATTCGCTGTATAATTAAAACGGGACAGCATTTTTATATAAATGTAAAAATTATGTTAATTTTTACCACTATTTAACTTCCCTAAAATGTATTTCATAATAGCTAATTAACAACTTGAATCACACAATTCCCTACTTGGTCACATGTGCTATAGTCTGTGCTGAGAGTTCTGCAAACAGTGGAATCAAAGCTACTCAAAAGGAGAATAAAGGATGCATAATACCAATTCTATATTATTCCATCTTTTTGACATTGTCCTTTATCTATCTGGCCAATGTTGGCTGATAACATTAGGCAGTCAGTATATCCACTGGACTCGCGTCATATTCATGCAATGTATGCCGCATGATCCGCTTTGCGCGTGTTTGCCTTTCAACTTTGTTGCCAGTTGTTCTCAGCCCTGTAACTGGAAGCTGCTTTGTTGTAACAATGCGACCCGACAGCACTCTCACCGCCCTCACTATCAATCAAGACAACTAATTACAAGCCTACAAAAGAAAATAAATTTCTTTGCCCTCTGTTCTATTTTCCCCTTTGTATGTCTTTTGTTTTGTCACTCACTTTTGATCTATCAGCATGTTTCTTCCTTTCGTATGGGTCTTTTTTTATGGTTCTCATTTCTCTTATTTCTCCCCCTTGTGCTTGACTATTGTTTTTCCTGGAGCTTTTTTTTTAACCAAAAAGCCTTGCCAGATTGTATTTATCCAGCAGGAGTAGGCATAGCGCTCAGAAAGTTGATATTGATTATTTATTACTTCTGTCTGAAGAGACCTGCAGATATAAAGAGATATAAATAAGTGCATAATTAGGGTGCACACAGGATGGTGGGGGACAAATGGACCACAAATGACCTTTGACCAGGAGACTGGGGTCAAAGTCTTCTGCTCAAAGGTTAAAATCATTTAGAAAAAAAAAGATTTCTTGTAATTTTCTTCTCTCTACACCACCACAAGGTCTCAATTAAAGCAATATTCATTCGTAGCCCTCACACTTTTTAGAGGCAAGGTAAGGTAATTGGATAAACTGATAAAATGTTAAATGTGTGGATATTTTTTAATATTTGAATGGAACCCATGGACATCAACAAATACTGTTTCCGTCTTTGCTCGGCCAGGCTTCTTCAGTTTCTGCTTGTTTGGGGGTCTCCAGTAACTAAAAAGTATTCTGTGTTGGGCTGAGATCAGGTGACAGACTTGGACATTAATGAATATCCCATTTCTTTCTTTGCTCTTTTGGAATCCTTATTTTCATTTTTTAGCCTAATGATGGCCTTCTTCAGTTGCACTGACATCTCTTATGACCTCCAGAGAATGGTGACCAAATACAAGTTGAACCTTTGTAACTACCTCAAGATTTTTTTTAATCAGCTTACTTTGCCTCACATAGCAATGAAACTGCTTGAATTTTCTAATTTTTTTCTGAAATGCAGAAGTATGAGTAAAAATGGTTGTAATTCATAATTAGATACTAGAATGCTCAATTCATCTAAGTTACCAGTGGGAGAATTTCAGGTGATAATACTTGCGTAACCGTCTCATACCTTCATGTACATAGCCACTAGAACTTGCTTAGTTGAAAAAAATCACTGGTTAATAAGCTGCTTGAACAAACAACCTGTAGTACAGGGCCCCTTTTAAAATGTGGCAGTGTAATAACTTTAATAGGGTCTTGTTTTCTTGCCTTGGTGCCAGATTATTATATTTATTTCTTCTTACAATCAATCCTTACTCTTTGCATTTTCTTTTTCCTTTACTCCTTTTTTTCCCCTCCAAAACACGCTCTGCGTTTGCTGTCTCTCTAACTCACTCAATGACTCGTTTCTTTCATTCCCTAAAGCACACACAAACATGCATAAGCACACACTCGCTTCATTCCTCCTCAAGCTATTTGTCTTAACAGGTGGTCATTCAGATTCAAGACTGGCACTGCAAAAGAGGTAGGAAGGAGGGGAAATAGAAAGGAAAAAACTAACAATTATAGTAGGAGAAGATAAGGTAAGGTGGACACGGAGCTTATTTACAGTCTTTTGTGATATTTTTTACCGGGTTCTCAAACTGCCCTTGCTGTGATTACATCTTCTCTAGTTCTTCTTCTGCGATTACTCGAAAGAAATTTCCTTTAATATTTGTAAGAAAACAGAGGAATTTTTACTGTACTGTTCTCACACTTACACACGCGTTAATCATTTAAGTCAGAGTGGATTTATGAAATTAATACTGAATCTGCATTTAAAATTGTAAGAGGATTAACATTTTAACACCCATCAGCCAAACCCCCTGCAAACAAAATCACCCCACTACTTTCATTACAGCCGACCTGGTTAGCACCAGAAGATCACACATGCATTTAAACATTTCACACCAATTTAATCATTAATAGTCATTAATTGACAGTATATGCAAACAAAAAAACCCCCTTTATTTAATGCTAAATATTATTTTTGTGCATATACAAAATATTAAACTTTATCATTTTTCCCAAACTCATGTGCTCAAGTACAGTTTCTTCTCTCACTGACACAACTAGAAATAAATAAATATATAATATATAATATAAATAAAGTGCAATCAAGTACACGTAATTAACTGAAAATGAGTTGCTGTACACTCACCTTTACTGGAAATATTTTACCTTACCAAACAAAAGCAACCGATTCATCTAACAACACAAAAGTCATGTACTTACACCATTTTGCAAGATGTGTACAAATTCACCAGATCACAGGACATCGACGCTTTTCTCTGTTTCACTCGTTCCTATAATTTTCCTCATTACTGCTTTGATCCTTTTGACTGTTCATACCGAGGCTAATACTCATAATTTTTAAAGTTGACAGTGTAGTGTGAGTCAGGAAAAATGATATATATCAATGAAATGAAGGCCCCTTAACCAGAACTGTACAGTGTAGTTATGGGGTATTCAGACTGCAGTGATCACAGTACCCACAGTAAGTCTGTTTTGAAAATGAAACGTCTGTTTCCTTCCCTGATTTAATAAAATAAAATAAAATTTTGGCTTCAGTGACGCATCATAAACCAAAACTGAAATTGTGATACAAATTTCCGCAGTTTTGAAGTATTGCATCTTTTCGTGTCACAATATGCACCTAATCTTGACCCGCTGCCACAGCTGTTATGCTTTAATTAGAGGCACTGATACAACAAAGAGATGCAAAAGCAGCACGATTATGTGACAGAGGCCTTTTTACCAAAAAGCCTGGCTAATTTGTATAAAAGCTTGTGGTTAGCTGAGCATCTGTTTAATCATTTTATTAAGAGTGATGTTGTAATGTTTTAATAATATGTAAATGTAGGATAAATAATAATTTTTGAGAAGCGGCTTGGCGTGTGACTTGTGTTTGCTAAAAGTCTGCTGACTGTTTGAATATTTAAAATTCTTTTTGATTAAAGACTAACAATAAAAATCTGTGATGAAAATGATTACGCTTAGGTTATTTTGTAGCCGGCATTTTATAGAAAGGTACTTTTACCACACTGTGCATGAGAAATATGCACTATGTAATGATAGCGTATAACCGTTCACCTCATTATCATAAATGATATATGCAATTGCGTGGTGGGCTTTGCAGAGGGAGCAGCCCAAGCTCTTTGCAGTATGTCACATTACCGAAGCTGAAAATTTAATGCCTCCGTTAAAAGGAAAGCCCCATCTGAAGTTCATCTGCCCTGCTGTTGGAACTGCTATTATGGTCCTGCTTCCTGGCTGTGTGCTTGTATGTGTGTGTTTGTTCCCTGACACCATTTGTCACTGAAGGCGGTGTATTTGTCTGTTTATACACTGCGTTTATCTTTTATGTGACTGTTTTTGTTTTTTATGGGGCACCTTATATCCCCATCCATTTATCTGTTTTATCTGTCGTGTTTCAGTATTACTGTATTGTTTTCACTGAAGTATGTATATATACATTTTTTTTTTTTTTTTAAAACTCCTATGTTCCAGCCATCTTCT
>VUQR01016800.1:50217-64474 GCA_015108515.1 Hemichromis elongatus
TTTAGTTTGTATATTTTTTTTTTTTTTTTTTTTTTAAAACTCCTATGTTCCAGCCATCTTCTTTTGTCCTTGAGCAACATTGTAAATCCTACTGAAGAGACTCTTTGCTCATTTCAGTCATAAACAAGCCCCTACTCAAAACCACTCTTCTTCCCATTGGCTGCAGCTTATAAACAGAATATTTGAACAGCAGGTGACCGAGGGTGTTTTGCTCATAATCTCATGCTCATGTGCTCTCATTTAATCCATCCTTCCTTCCTTCCTTCCTTCCTTCCTTCCTTCCTTCCTTCCTCCCTCTTTCGCTTATTCAATTAAAACTGAGCATTTGAAGCAGCTATTAGGGATTGCTTCCATATTTCCTTTTTGAAACTGTACTATGATTAGGGATGTCCCGATCAGGTTCTTTTGCCCTCGAGTCAGAGTCATTTGTTTTGAGTATCTACCAATACTGAGTCCCGATCCGATACTTCTATAATACATAAAAAAAGAATAAAGAAAAGTGAAGAAACAGATGCCGGATGTTCCTCATTTTTTATTTAGTTCACCATATTTTAACATTCAACAACTCTGTTAACAAACAGAGTTCTTTTGTGAGGTAGCTTGAACAATCAAGTGACAAATAACATAAATTCTTCACTTATGGACTTAAGTGCAACAGTAAAATATAAAAAGAGTCTAATATAAAAACAAATAGCACACATGTGAACAAATAAAAAAATCAAAGTGCCACAGTGTTTTCAAACTCCCCTGCAGCGTGAGCTGACTCGTCTTCAGCTGGGTTGCCTGGGTATTTTCGCTGTGTTGTGTCGCACATTTGCTTTTGAGGTGCCGTATCAGGTTTGTTGTGATAACATACTCACACTTTCCACATCAAGCCGCTTCCATGCTGAGTCAAGAGGTCTAACTTTTAAGGTCTTTATTTGTCTTGGTTTCAACCTGTCATATCAACCAGATCTCTCTTGCAAGTCATCAGATACTCACACATTGTGAGGAACTCGTTGACATCACATTGTAAAGCGGTGTGTGTCACTTTTGGTGGCATCTTTCAACTCACTGAATAGTCCCATATAGTTCAACAGGAGTCTCTCTGAAACAGACACCATGGGGAAAAATGACTCTGTTGGTGTTGTCACTGTCTTGGGATATGTAACAGGGATGTGTATGTGGTATCCACAATATCTCCAATGGAAAAGGTTAAAAGGTATTTAATGTTGCTTTTTAACCAAGCACTTTTTTCCTCTTAAACCTAAACATGTTATTTTACTGCATAACTCAAAAAAGGAAAGTTAAAAAAGGCAAAATTAAAGTGAAAAAAGCCTGTCCCTATCCTGGAGAGGATAGGGACAGGCTTTAGGTTGAAGGTCGTGCGATTATGCCATCTGTCACTCCACCTGCCTGCTTGCGCTGACTTGTGAGTCATTGTTCTTTCTCCCAATGGAAAATGGTACTAGGATGGTTACACTTATGAGAAATATTACAAGGAGGGCTTCCTGACTAAGTGTTAGCTGTTAGTTGTTATGAGTTTGGAGTGTGAATATGTTACATATGAAATGTAATGTTTGGACATCAGTTGCCACACGGAGCACTGGCAGCCTGTGCTTATTCCAGTCTCAGTGCTTTCTCTCTTTAGGCAGGTTGAACCTCCAGATCCCCCAGGTCTTCCCAGTTGTATGCTGGCTAGTAAGAGCTCTGCTTCACCAGAGTGAAATATTATTTAACCTGTTATAGAATATTTGACCAAAATGCAAATTTATTATGTGTAGGGTTCTAGATCATTGCGATTCATGTCTGGTACTTCCTCTACCCTTTTCCTTTTTCAGATTAAGTACCTGGAAGTGCGCCTTTTACTCACAGTTTAATGGCTGCACACACGTAGTTCAATCAAAGAATGGGAACCCTTAACCTTGCAAGCCCTTGAAATTGGCCCCTGTGACAGAGCTGTCGTCGTGTTGCTGTCTACAACTAAAAGGAAAAAGAAAAAAAAAATAGCCGTGTAAGTGCTGGCTGCACACTTGACAAAGGCCAGATTTTAGTGTTTACCTCTTCTAGATTGCTGTTGGTGCACCAACACATTCCCTCCCTTTCTTGTGAATACTTGAAGTGATTTCTGCAGTCTACCTCTCTCTGGCTATCTTTAGCTTTCCTCTTTAGCAAGGCTGATCAACTTAATTAGAACACCGCAGAAATCGGAGAAAGATCAAAGTGTGGATGAGACCAGGGGAGGGATGATAAAAGAGACATTTACATTTTAGCTACATTTTTAATGAAACTTTTCAGGTAAAATAAATAAAAAAGAAAGAGAGTGGGCAGACGTGGGAGTTCTGGAGTTTCATAAAAAATCTAAATTGAGAGTAACATAAATTAGTTTTCACTGAAATCCCACCAATTATTTTACAAAGCCATCCCTTTACATGCATCTTATCCCAACTGGTTTCCAGTGATAGCTGTCACTTTAAGGACTGTTATGAAGCTTTTCTTAAGTAATGTGGAATTGTCTGAGCCTTCCACTGGTAACTGTGACTGATATCATCTTATTTACAACATGTTTTTCAAAAGAAGAAAAATAAAGAAAGCTGACTTTTTGTTGTTGTTGTGAAGGCTCATTTTTAATTTTTCATCAAAACATTGGCAACATAATGGTGTCCTTTTCTCATATAAAGTATTCCATATTAACACTGTCAGCATTGTGTGATCAAAGCAGAGGAGGCTCTGTTACTCTTCATGGATCATGTTTTATCCACTGGTGATGAAAGTCAGCCTCATTTTGTGGGTCCTAAATAGGCCTGAGACTAAAATCATACAAAAAAGAAACACTGAAAGGTAATTACTCACGAAACAGCCTTTTGAAATTATTTAGTAAAACTAATGTGTCGTGGCTATTAAGTTGAGGCCACGTGTCACAGTGTACGAGAGCTTTTATTTCTTTGGCATATGTTCTTTCTCTGCCTTTTCCCTCCCTGCCCCTTTCCCTCTTTTGATGACCCTTCCTTCACCAGATTAGCTTCTCTTTGCCGGACTTTTTGTCATCCTCTCTGGATATCTTTTGTCTCGCTCGCTCTTCCTACTGCCCTTAAAGGCCCATTAGTCTGTCTAACTACACTGTGATTACCAGACTTATGTATTCAATGTGTGATCATAGTGCCAACTGTGTCCTCCAAGTCTCTCTTTGACTAACTGTACGGCTGCTCGGTAAGACATAGCGATCCCTTGTGTGTTATCCAGCATAATTTTTCTTTTCTTTTTCTGGTCCTTTCTCCAACTGGTTTCATTCTTCCTCACTTGTTGTCACTTTCTTTCTTCTCTTTGCCCTCCTCTGCTGATTATTTTCTCTCATCATCTCTCTTTTGGCTTCTGCCTCAGCCTTCCTCTGTGCCTCTCCAGCACCTTTGCCCTCTCCCTCTCTAATCTTTTCCAAATGCTTCTGTGTTATCAGCTAACCACAGAAACCGTGCTTTGGGCACCCTTTGGTGTTAGCCCAAAAACAATGAAATTAAGTGTTTTGTAAAGGATCTTTAATTTTCCAGCAAGGCTTCCCTGATCCCTATCCAGTGCTCTAGTGTCTCTCTTTTTAAAGCAAATCCCCGAATAAGAAGAATGAAAACTCCATGCGCTCTCATTGTCCTCTGAAGATTTTGGCTATACGAACTGCAATAGCATTTCATAGAAGTCTATTAAATCCCTTTAAAGTTGTGGCCTTGAAAAAATAGTCATAATTATAATATAAGAAAATGTAAATACAGTAAATACAATGATACATCTGCACACATTTGTGCCAGAGTGCATAGTCTTCTTGTCAGAGTGTGAGTAAGCCACAGGTTTTAGTCACCAATTCTTATACGGATGACTCAGACTGTGTAGGCTTCTGTGTTTTTTGTTTTTTTTTCTGCTCATCAGGATGTCCTTGTGCCTTGTTAATAATTTCCATGAAGCCAGATATTTGTCATGTAGCAGCTGCGTATGCGATCAAAGTCGTATCTTTATACCAAGAATTACTCGGTATAAGGTGAAATTGTTACTTCTCGAGGAGTCTGTCTCAAACTGCAGTCTGTGTCGCTCGGGTTATTTTTGATAGCCCTTACAATCTCCTGAAGTGGTTGAAAGTTGAAGCAGAACATAAAAGTTAAAGCCAAGTAACAAGAATGAAAGTAGCGCTTTCAAGGATAATAAAAAGCAATCTTTGCACAGTGTGTTCCTTGAAGTCTAGAGAAAAAAATGGCTTTGTCTGGTTGTCACACCTCAGATTCCCTCAAAGATGTACGTGTTGAGAACACTGTAAGAGAGCCTGGTTCTCAGTGTGTGAGTGTGGGTGGGTGTGTGGGTGTGTGGGGGGGGATCTTTTTAAGCAGACAAGCTTAAAGCATGGTTAATTTTAATATCAGCAAAATCCCTTAAAAATGAGGCGTTAATGCAGCTCACCATATGTCACTACAGATGTTGATATTAGATTATAGATTAAGATAAATGTTCTGATGATGGCTCTCGTGCACGCCTGCCGCACAGAACAGAATATAAAATGACAACTGTACTCAGTGCGGCTGCTCAGATACATCCTCGCTAATGAACTCTGGTTTCTTTTTTTCAAAATTTGGTAAAATGGGATATTAAATGCATGTATCACTTGTGTTTTGTGGGAAGTATTAAGATCCTTTATTAAAATGAGAGTTTGGTGTTGCTTCTTTGATGAATATTTTGATCTATTACTTAATCTTCAGTTTTTTTTGTACCAGTATCTACCTTTGTTGCTATTGAATGTCTAATCATAAATTTTATGAATTGAAAGAAATCTAAATTATATTTGGGATTCAAGTGCATGACAAATGAAGAAGAAACGGGCCAACAAAAGTTATCTACGGCAGATGAGTAACATCTGACAATATCTGAAAGGAAATTAAAAAAAAAATCCAGCAAGGATCTGGCACAGGACCTGAGAGGTGCTTCTGGCCCTTCAGTTGATCCATGTACTGTTTGCTATCGAGAAGCCATTCTTACCTGAATAGAAAAGCACATGATGTAACACTATCTGTGGATTGACCTCCCTAGAGCCCAAATCTCAACATTACTGAAGCAGTGTGAGATAATTTTTACAGAGAATGGAGCAAAAGGAAACAAACACAAAATAGAAGAGGTCCTTTGAGAAGCCTTGGGATCTATTCCCGAATACTACTTAAAGAAATTCCAAGAAAGTTTGCATAAGAGAGTTCAGGCTGAAAAATTAAAGATGATCTCATACCAAATATGAACATTCATAATCATTAGAAATGTACTCTGGGCAGCTCTAATGAGGTCTGTTTTTGCTTCATATACTGCATTTCCATTTATTCTTGCACATTTTAAAATTACTGCCCCTATTTCACATTATCCAAACAAACTCTAAAGAAAAGGGGTGGTTCAAGACTTTTGAATACTATTGTAGTTATTGTCCTTGGATGGTATACTAGAGGGCAAACAATGCAACTTAACTCCTAGGTATTTCTTTTAAGAAACTTAACTTTGCTGTATCTGTTATTTGGCTGATTTTAAACAGGGAGATTTCCGCTGGCATTCATCACTGCAGTTTGCTTCTTGTGTAGCTGTCCGTGGTGCTGAAACCGGACTCAAAGCTTACATTTTGTCTCTCTGTGCTGAAAAGAAACTGTATTTCCTGTTCTCCACTATTGAAAGCTAAACAAGGTTGCTCTTTTTCTCCTGACTCTTAGTAAAAGTTTGTGTTTTTCTGTGTGTTGTGTGTTAAGCCAGGGGGTGAAGGAAAGCGCTTTGTCCAGCCTCAAATCCTCAAAAGATGGTGTTAATGCATTTATCAAAGGACGAGCCTTCCTTTCATTATTTCTAACCTAACATGTCATTTTGCACTTTGTGTTATTCATATTTACTCCAAGCGCTTTCAGAGGCCAAATAAAACTGAACTATTATGTAAATGTACTGTAAATGACTAATTTAACACTATTCTTTGCTTGAGTTAGTGTTAATTGATTTTTGTTATCATACACGTGAGGTACACTGTTGGGAAATGTATTTTAAAAGCGGCCAATAAACTCTAATGCCACATGTCGTCTAACTCCCCCCCTCCATTCTTGTAATTTCCTGCAGTGGTGCTGCTGAATTCTAAAGAGACCCAAGCTGAGCTCGGCTGGACGTCCTATCCCCCTAATGGAGTAAGTATGGTTGTCTTTTTCATTACCCGCATGTTTCATTTCTTCCTGTTTGTACACGCATTTGTTTACTTGCCAGCTTCAACACAGCTTGTTACTTTACTTTTTCACATCTTTTCTTTACTTGGTCCCGAGTGCTGAGCTCATCATTATCATTAATCATTGCGACTAATCCAGGCTGCTTTATAGCAGTGTCCAAAGCAGCTACACAGATGTGCTGCCACAGATAAATGGCTTTTTGTGACGATCGATTTGGTCTGTAAAACCTTTTGCACTAAGTTATGACTGCAAGATGAATGCAGGAGCACTTTTGCCAGAGCAGTTTGTCACCCACTTCCCACCTGTAAGTTGGCCTTTCCATGCACACACTTGATAAGTCTATTATATGAATAACATCACTGTTTTAAATACGCACTGTTTAGCATCGAGGTTGCTGAAGCACTCGTGCTTGAGATGACTGCTGCACTACGTACACCACTGTGTATAAGATTAATGTGCCTGTGTGATTCACCTACATGTGCCAGCGGAAGTGATAGAGAACACACTGCACCCTCTTTGATATAGTCACCTTGACAGGAGAGGGGCTGATCACATTACCATCCGAGATAATCCATTTCTACTCTTTTGCTTTGTGCACGTTTGTGTATTTATGAGAGAGGGAGAGCAGTTCATATTTGCTGCTCAGTTCACTTTCAATTCTGTCAAGAGCTCCTCGGTAATTCAAATAGTGACATGGAGTCGTAATCATTCATCTGATGGATAAATTATATATTTGATTATGTTTTTCTCGCTCTTCCAGACTGAAAGTAAATCAGAAAAACAAACTGCCCCACGGCAAATATTAGGAAACTATAAAAAGCATTCTTAGAGTGTTGAGAGGAGTTAAAACTTTTAATTCCTCAAAAATAAAATTTATGAATTAAAACATAAATGAAACACTATGGTTCCTCACCTTAGAGAGAATACTTATGACTCTTTCCCAATGGCTGAAATAGCCAGGCTGCACACATACACCTGATTTTTTTTCTCAACTTTGCATGGAAAGAAAGAAACTACTACCACTTCTTCTAAAACAACTGCTACAAATAACTTTTTTGTTAGCAAACAGGCCAGTAATTATCAATTATTTGGATCAATATTTGGATAAAACACCCTTACTCTATTCAGCAAGGTACACAGAGTTCTTTAGAATAGAGCATCTCTGTCAGTACCAACATGTAGTATCAATATTTTAGGCTACACCAAAGCTGCAAGTAAATTAATAAATAAAAACTATCTGTAGGCTGAAGGCCAACTAACAAAGCCCTTTAATTAACCCTACCCTGTCTCTTCTTCTAAATGCATTTCTTCTGAATAAACCTGAAGACTGTGGGAAGAAGCGTTTATACAAACATTTAACTCAAATGCCATTAGTTTAAGTGCCAAGCAGGCTGAGATCAAAAGAAAGTGACTAAGGTCTGACCCACAGTTGCAGAAACACCACTTAAGACTCATGATGACTGAGCCTGTTCATTATGTCATTCTGTGACGCTATTAGACAATCTGAGAACCAATGATTTTTATTTCAAACGCCCACTCATCAGATTATGTCATTACGCTGTTAACCTGAACTTACTCACTCCTGTTTGTGTTTCTATTCTTTCTGCCTTCTTTTAACATTTTTATCATCTGTTTCTTGTTGTTATTTTTCTTTTTGTCAGTCCTTCATGTTCATGTTACTGCTGTTTTTTACGCTTTGTAAAATGCAGTATGTCTCTTTCCATTCCCATCTTCCTTTTCTCTGTCTTTTTAGTATACCTGGACACTGAAGGTTTTTGTCTCTGCTTTTTTTCCCCCCTGCCCAAATCTTTGTCTCTACAGTGGGAGGAAATAAGCGGCGTAGATGAGAAGTATAAGCCCATTCGGACGTATCAGGTGTGCAATGTGATGGAGCCCACGCAGCAGAACAACTGGCTGCAGACGGGCTGGGTGGCACGTCGAGGTGGACAGCGCATTTTTGTGGAGCTTCAGTTCACACTGCGTGACTGCAACAGCATCCCTGGTGTAGCAGGCACCTGCAAGGAGACCTTCAACCTCCTGTATGTCGAGTCAGACAGGGACCTTGGGGGCGTGACCCGAGAGGACCGCTATACCAAGATAGATACCATTGCTGCTGATGAGAGCTTCACGCAGGGTGATCTCGGTGAGAGGAAGATGAAGCTGAACACGGAGGTGCGCGAGATCGGCCACCTCAATCGTAAAGGCTTCCATCTGGCATTCCAGGACGTCGGTGCCTGCGTGGCATTGGTGGCTGTGCGGGTTTACTACAAACGCTGTCTCGCAACCGTCCAGAACCTGGCAGTGTTCCCTGATACAGTGGCCGAGGCAGCATTTGCAACACTTGTAGAGGTGCGCGGCACCTGTGTTAACAACTCCGAAGTTGACACAGACAGCCCTCCCAGGATGCACTGTAGCGCCGAAGGTGAATGGTTGGTGCCTATTGGGAAGTGCAGCTGCAGCGCTGGTTATGAGGAGGGACACAGCAGCTGTGAAGGTAGGGAACAGAAAATCAGATAGTGGGATGCATGTTTACATAAATAAGAATCTAGCAAATGGAAGCAACGACAAAGGAATTGTGTAGGAAATGAGCTAAAGCAATAAATACAGAATAATGAATAAAGAAAAGAAAGAATTAGCAATGTTTTCATGTCTTTAAGCTCTTTGATAGAATACTATGGAGTAACAACGATTAGGAACACAGCAGGAAAAAAACAAACTTTCAGACACAAATTACAAATGTGATATTTTTTTTTACACAACTTGGTTTGAGGTTTTGCTAGAAACTGGTGTCAGTGTGTTGAATGGCACATACAAAATACAGCAAATAATTGCACTTTAGTCAAGACTGATGATCTGTATGCAAACTAAGTGAAATTGGTGAAATGATTCCATTCAGTTGGCTTTTTTTTCATGTGTTAAATGGCACTGCCAGCTGCGTTAGAGCCAATCCAAATTACATTCGAGGCTCGGGTAGATATTGCTAGCAGCGGTAAATATTGTAAAACTGTGTAGTTCTGTTGAAGATGTATTCAGTTAAAAAGACTGTGAAAATGAAATTACCTTTAAAGTAAGTAATATTCAACGAAAGACTTGACGAGACTTAACAGGATAAAGATTTTTGCAGGGGAATCAAAAGGGTGCAGACAAAAGTAGAAGAAAGGAGAAAAGTTTGTGAGGGTGATGAAGTTTGGCAGAATAAAAGAAGAGATTAATGGCATTAGAAGATGAGAAAGGCAAGGTTGATCTGTATTAAGAGACACACAGAGATACAACAGATACTGTAAGAGTGAATGAGAGAAAAGGAATAAGCGCAGGTGAGCAAGGACAGAAAGGAGAAATCAATGTTAACGAGTGTTTAGACAAGAAGAACGATCCGCAGTGGTCATGTTTTTAGAGGGCAGACAATAGAAGTACAAAGACACCTTTCTCATTCATTTTCAAACTTTTGTTCTATACTGACGGCGCCATCGACTGCGAGGATCTCGAGTCTTCAGAGATGTTAAAATATTTCGTGTTTATGTCCAAATGTTGTCACACATACTGGCACGTGAGGCATGGTGTGTGTACCGTGAGTACGAGAAGTGTGAAGAGCATGATGCGCGTGAATGTGAACACAATGACTTTGTGTAGTGTTTCTTCACATGGCCGCGTCCCAAGTCTCAAGCTTGACAACACATTTCTCTTTCATGAGGCCTAAATGTCCCGATTAACACACAGACACACCTATATGGAGTGCTGTCATTAGAAAGCTAGCGGGTGGTTTGATGTGTTGCTTTCTGACGTAAACTGAAACGGACAGTATTGCGATCTTTTGTCACAATTGCTCATATAATAGCAGCAGTTTGAACGCCTGACTCTCGCTGTTAGTTTTCACACCCCATCTTGAATTATTGTGCAATGCGATGTGGGTGTTGGAGTCACTTGACTAGACTGTAATGTGCAGTAATGGGACAGTAATTTAGTAGACTGTTGAACTCACTGCGGTGATCTCATATTGATCGATGCAGGGAGTTTTTATTAAAAATGTATTGACTCTGTGTTTTTGATTCTTATTAGTAATTTAAGGCAGTGTGTTTTTATTCCAAAGTGAAGCTCATTGTGCTACTAACTAAAATATACAGGAAACAACAACATAGCTAAGATTAAAAGGTTCTTTGAGTCTGTCCATAGAAAGTCAAACCCTTACTTGGATTCAGTTTTCCTGCTCTCCACTTCAAGGTTGTCTCAGTGTGGAGCTCTGCACAGCTCACAGCACTCCTGCTGTTTTCAGGTCATTTCCTTCAAGTCTCATTTTGACCATTTCGCTGTGCACGTCTTCTTTGCAGTGTCAGAGCAGCATGCCTTTAATTATACTTTCATTTTGGAGAAGAAGTCAGGTGAGCAGCAATTTTTGTTGCCGTGGCCATGAAACCCATCACGTTCTGGGTCGTTTGCAGTAAGTGTTCTCCCTCAGAGACCTCGGGATGTCGATGACCTTGTGCGTTGCCTGTGGACTTGTACAGCGCATGATCTTCCAGTGAAGACTGCTGTTTTCTCATCTAGGTCATAGCAGAGACATGATACACTGTAAAGTTTCTGCAAACAAGCATTCCCTGTGTTATTTTCTATAAACCACCTAGCTATTTAGAGGGACCAAAAGTTAAGGAAAAAATCCAGTAGAAATAGTTTTAATAGTAAAGTTGAAGATAAGTCATGCAGAACTTTGGCTGCGTTGCACATTTTCTGGTTCTGCAGTAACGGTTTGACAGTTGGAGCTGAGAATTGTTTAATGATATTGGCAGTTGGGCCGTGTGCAAATAAAGTATGTGTTGCTTGTCCTGCTTTTGTAATTACTGACAATGCTTTTTCGACAATAAAATCTTTGCTGCGGACAGAAGAATCTGACTAATGTGCAAACCAACAGAGAAACTCGGTGAAGAATAACAATGTGGCGAGGGGAAGCACTGGGAAGATGGATGAAGAGAGAAAGCAGTGACAGGAAACCAAGAAAAAAAAAAAGTAAAATTTTAAAGAAAAGGAGGTGTAAAGGAGGAATAGAACATGTCAGGCATGTTGCCAAAAGAGCAAGCAGACAAGGACAGTGAGTCTCAGTGATGGCACAGAAAAGTCAGCGAGTCCAGAGAGACTCAGAGAGAAAGAGAGACGTTTTAGACTGCTTCTATCGGTGCTCAACCTTGACTGGGTGCAGTTTAGCAAGTAACCGTGTGGTCCACTAGGTGATAGAGAATGTCATTATCCATGAGAGTGGTCTGCTGACACACACACACACACACACGTTCCCTGTAGTGCCTCTTTCCTCACTTCAGCTGTAATGGTATGAATATGCAGCCAAAGCCCAGACATCTCCCACTGCACCAGAGCTATTGATCAGCTGTAATGCTCCACTAAACTGAGGAATTGCGCTGGGACTGCTCATACACACTTATACTAAGGACACATCTCATATCTACACAGCACACACGCACACACTTTTTTTAAAAATAAATTTCATTTTGTGTGTTGGAGAAAGACATCGAGTCTCCATGTGCGCCTCATAAAAATAGATAGCGACATTACAGAAGTGTTTTGTGCGCAAGGACATTTGAGTTTATATATGTGCCACAATCATCCTCATGCACATGTCCTTCAAGAATATGCATGAGTGGCTGCTGTCAAGTGCAATAAAAAAAAGAAACACAACAAAGCCATAATCTTTGATCCCGTGTACGTTTGCATACAGTGTTCACGGGTTCTATGTCTTATTTACTCCTGAGCGTAATTGTTTAACTGAGTGAGTGAAAATGCACTAAGTGTCTCAGTCCCGGTCAATAATATTGAAGAGCCAGTGAGAAGCTACTGATAATGGTGTAAACAGATAGTGCAGTGCAGTAGGGAAGAGGATTATTACCACATGCTCCGTAAGGATCACAGAAGACTTAAGGAATGCTGGATTACTTTAGATTATGGCATCTGCTGTCATAATTTTTATAAAGTTTTTACCTAGGAAGTGTGTAAAGGACATTGCTATTTAACTTAATTTTTAAAAAACCACAGCAAAAGAGCAAATTTGTTATGCGTCCAGCCATGCGATGGCTCTCATCTGGCTTTCATCTCTCTGGTTCGACTACTTTCCGCATCAAAACTGAATGAATGTGTAATTATAGAAAACCTAAAAAAGAAATGTGTGGTGTCGTCTCTTGCGACTGAGTTACTACCAAGTATCTCTAGGATGAAAAGAGGAGATCCTGGTGTTTAAGATGTAGGTCATGCAACTAATCTCCTGTTGCTCAGAGGACCGCAAAACTGTCGTGGTGCTTGTTAAGATGAGTGTAAATACGAAGAACTCCTCGTGCAACACATGAAAGGCCAATAAAGGAGAATGAGATTTAAAACCAGAGTGTTAGGACGACTTGGATGTGTACATCTCGACCCCGTGTGTCATACACGCATTGTGAGGAGCACACATATGTTCCAGGGTCTCATTATGAAAAGCTATCAGCGGGAACAGACCAGGGGGCAAATAAATTACGTAATATTTTACCTCACAAATGATGTGTTTCATGTACATGTGTAATTGTGTGGGGTTTTTTTTTTTTCAGTGTGTGTCTCTGTCACACTCATGAGCTCCATCCTGTTCTAATTAAGGCAGGCTGCTCTTTCTATATAATTACTGAGTTTGCCTCATGCCTTCAGCGGATTCTCTTATTATCTTTGTTTGCTGCTCCACAATCCAGCTCCATCACATTCACCACCCTGCTATTCCTTCCTATTGCTCTCCTTCCCTCCATAATTTACTGCACGCCATCCTTCTCCTCCCCTTTCCCCCTCATGCACCTTTATTTCCTTCTCCTATTTACCCCCCATGTGCTCCCTGTGCTGCCAAAGAAGTCTATACTTAATTTCTATCTCACTGATCAGAGCGGCACTTCACGACTTCCTCCAAAGACACTGTTTGCGTTCTCTATCCCCCTCTACCTCCCCCCCCCCTTTGACTTTCTGTTTTATATCTCGTCTCTTTGCAATATTTCCCGTCAACATTCTGCTTTTTCTCTCTCCAGCTCTTGTTTCATGCCCCCCTGGGGCGACCATGTGGCAGGGTAAGATGGGGTGAAGCAGGGCGAGGCAGGTTAACAGGCTGAAATCTGCTGGTGAAGCTTGGAGATTTAGCCGATGCGTTTGTACAGGGCGGTGAGCGAGATAGAGTGAGTGTGTGTGTGTGTGTGTGTGTGTGTGTGTTTGCGCGCTCAAATTTGGCACCAGTAGCCAATCATATGTTTCCGAAGTCGCTCCCTCTGTTGCAGTCATCTTCCCCTCTGTCTGTTGTCACTTCTTGTCATGTCCTTATCAGGCTTCCCTATTTCTTTTTGTCTCAGACAGAAGTCTTACTGTATTCTCTGTATTTTACTTGTGTTTGCGAAGCTTTCCAGTCCTTCTAAGTCGCCAATGATTTGTAACCGTATGATAACCTTTATGATGGAGCATCTTGCCCACTTTCCATATTCGTGTTTTTGACTCATCATTCATTCTCCTTTTATCTTACATTTTGTTATCTTTGTACTAGCTCTTCTTGGCTAGGTGCCACCCCTGCCCATCTGGTCTCCCCTCGCTATCCTTCTCCATCTTTCTCCTTTCCAGCCACGTCACCCGCTACTGTTAGTCATTTCTCTCCCCCAGCTTTCATTTTAAATAATTCACATTCTCCTGGGAGAAAGACAAATGTGTTCTTTTGAGCCAACCATCTGATGTATTTATTTTGCTGGACACCCATACAACAAGTGGGCAAAGAGCACAAAATACACACCCGTCAAACATTCACGCACTAATAGAGAGCATTCCCTCATAGACACACAGGCATCTATGTGTGTGCTTGTTTACAAAAGTACCATTAAAATGTCCCTTGGATATTGAAAATGTGTGCTGGAGGGAGGCCAAGCACTCGCTATTCATTTTTCCCCTGCCTTACTTCACCTAGGGAGAATGAGGAAGGAAGGAATCAAGTTGGGGAGGAAAAAAAAGACGGCATTATAGATGGAGGTGAAAATGTATTTTTTTGGGGGGGGGGGGGGGGGAAGGAAGAAAAAAAAAAAAGG
>VUQR01016800.1:64494-76861 GCA_015108515.1 Hemichromis elongatus
AATGAAAAGCATTGCAAAAAAAAAAAAAGGGAAAAGAGCTGTCACAAATTCCTCGTCGTTTCACTGTTTGTTAGTCACTCTGCGTAAAAGCGGTATGCATAAAATATGAGTTGTAAAAGCTGAGGATGATTTCATAGACGCACACAATGGTGGTGCAGAAAGATGACGCTAAGAAAAATGACAATGAGAAGTGAGGGAGATGATGTAGACTTGAAAGGGAGAAGACAGTGAGAGTAAAGATGAGGCCTTTTAGAGGTTAAAGGCTAAAAAAACAAGTACAAAAAACCAGCTTGACCTGTAAGAAAAGAAAAAAAGTGGAAGTCACAGGGCGATAATGGTAAGTTGAAGAGAAAGGAAAAAACAAAGTGCAAAAAGGTGAGAATCTGGCCGCAGGCAGAATCAAATTGCAATGAGTTACCTTCATCCTTCCCTCTCTTCAGCCCCCCCCCTCCCCACACACACTTTTTTTTAACAACTTTCAGTCTTCCGCACCAGTCTCATGAATTAAATACAGCCAACATGAATGCATCAAAGTTAGAAAAGGTTGGCATCCAGCTTAATCAGGTTGCTAACTCACCCGACATGACAGCCTCATTTCTCTCTGACTCGCCCATGACCAGTGAGCCGCATCAAATATTCAGTAAAACATGGAACTATCCTGTAAGAGCGTTTCCTGCTTATTAAGTACATGGCAGTTTTGGTGTTCAAAAGAAATAAAAGGACATTAGAACAAAAGAAATTGACAACTTTATTCCTTGAAATAGCAGTTTCCCTTTTTCTTTATTCTACCATTCCTCCTCCTTCAGTAATTATTTCGTAGCCACTACAGTATCGCTGAGGTGTGACACACTATTCAGTCGCATAAAATATTACTCGCCATAAGACTTGAGATTAGTTACGCTCATTTTAGGTGATTATAATTAAATCATACGGTATACATTTTAAAATGTAAACCTGACTTAGTGAGAATTTTAAATATCCATGTGGAGAAACTGTGTTACTCAGCAGCAAATAGAATATAAATCAAAGTGAAACAATGGGGGAAGATTAACGGCACAGCCGATAAGCGTAGCACCATTTTTCTCTCCACGGGGAACATATTAAGTTGACTTATGGTTTGAGAAGCATGTTATATTCACTCAGCTATGTTTTGCATGTTTTAACAAATGACTACCTGGTAAAACCAAGTATCTCTAAATTCACTGATTAAAGGCTCCTTTTATGGGAGCCTTCTCGCGCTTCCTGAATCGAAAAATATGCCTCATTTTGAAAAATGGCAAGGACAGTTCTCCCCTGTGATAATTCCTGGTGCTAATGAAAGCAAGAATACACATTAAAGCTCAATTATATCCCGTCAGACTAAAGAGGAAAACTTAAAAATAACAGCAACACAGGCAGGCTCAAGCTAGCGATTTTCTTCCACAGTTGCCGGCCCTTAGGCTCAGGCTATGCTATCCCAGTTGAACCATGCTGGCACATGAAAGGCTTGCTGACGACAAGCTGCATCTTAGATTAAAGATTAATGGTAAGTCTCATTATGTAAGGCTGTGTAATTCCTGGTGTCCTGAAATGACCTAGCAGAAGATTGTGGATGTGCGAGATTCCTTACGATGCTTGTGTTCGGGTCTAAGAGTACTTTTCCTTCGGCTCCATAGAAAATAATAGAAAGAAAATCATTATTTTACAAGATATATGCACAGATCCATACATGCATGCTACCTGGCTGCACACCCCGCCTCCTCATAGTGAAATAGGAAAAAAAAATGTGATGTTAATGGAAAGGCAGCGTTCAGAAATGCCCCGCTGTACCACAGTCACCTCGTTCCATCCCTATTCAAGCTCCACTAATAACTTTCCATCTGTTCCAAATTGATGTGGGATCAGTGTATAGATCTGTCTGCCCCCACTTAACCCCTGTGAAATGTACTTATTCTGTCAAAACACTTGAAAGATGGCAAACGCTGGAGTGCGCACACACACACATGCTTATTGGAAACAAAGTCTTAAGAGGAAGTGGCTATTATTTTTAGTACTACAGGTCTTACTGAAGTCAGGGAGTGAAATGAAAAATAAAATAGGCAAAGTGTGTTGAGAACTGTTAAGACAAAGGTAACTGGATTTACACAAAGACACAAAGGATTTACATAAAGACAGTTTGTCACTCACTCTAGTGGATCTGCTTGTACTGTACTCGGTGATTAATTGGTTATCAGTTACAAGTTGAATTGTATTTTTATTTATTTAATTTATTCATTTATTTTATGGTTTTGGGCTGGAACCTGTGAGTGTTGACATATGCAGCGACACAAGATGTGAGGCAGGGCTGATTCAGCACAGGGGTGCATCTCTGTAATGGAGTCCATCAAGTCCATCAATGCTAACACACAGAGATACATTCACACCCACATCCATGCCCATAGAGTTAATGCATGTGTGTGGGAGGAAACAGGAGCACCAAGAGAAAATCCACATAGGAAAAAATGCTAATAATGTGACCGTAATATGTCATCAGCACTTACAAGCAAAATGTGTTTTTCTTATTCATTAAAACAAATGGCAAGCATCTGTAAGACTGAAAACTGAGGCCTTTTAGCTTAAAGTTATGCAATCCTTCTGAAGGACTAAAAAACTTGATGTACAATTATCTTTAAAATAGAGTTCACTGCATTTTGTTTTAATAAAAGTAAATCTTCAACAACCTGCGCTGCTTAATTATGCTTCAAGGCAAACGTTTACATTGCGCGTTTGTATGTGATGAGCTGTGCAGCCATCCCTGTTTGAATCTACCCTGCGTATCTATGTCTGTGTATGCCGGCTGTTGTCTCTGTATTCACAGCTCGACAGAGGGGCCTGCCATGAGGACAGAGTGCCCGCCCCCCCTGGCTCCACAGTGCGCCTGGCACGCCAGCCTTTGCCAGCTTAGCTCTCCATCCCCCTGCCTTCCTTGTTTTGTTGTCATTCGTCATCACCCTCCCTATCATGCACCCTCTCTTCTACAAACTGATACGCGTTTACATGACTCAACCCACAAACCGCTGAAATGGACGGCATTTCCAGAGACACCTGCGCCGCTGCGCTCCAAATACAGCAAGCATAAATGCACACGCCCACACATGTTCATGTATGTGTACATTAAGATTTCTTGGGCACGTGCATTTGCATATCCATATATTCCATGCATGCATCCTCCCAAGCACTCACAGAAACAAACAACACTACATATGCATGCTCAGACATGGGCTTACTCCCACTCCCTCACAGGCTCATGTGTGTTATTTGTCCGTAACCCAGTCCATCTGTTTCTGCCTTCACGCCTAACTAAGGCCTGTTTATCACTCGGCACACTCACGCACGCACACTCTCATTGTTTTGATGTGTAATCATGTGCAATTCCACAAACACCTGTAGTCCTTATATTAACCAGACAACCCATAATCCTCTAGGATGGACAGGCTCATTACACTCAGACGCTCACACATCACTGAGCAAAAGCCATAAATCTAGACGTACACTTTGGCTAAATCTAATTTTATATTCTGGTAGAGTTATGAGGGATTTTGTCACACTGGCAATAATTGTTTCATGCTCTCTTTACACACATGGACGTGCCCCTTGATCATTCGCTTTCTCTCCCTGACACACGCACACAAATGCTCACAGTGGGGAACAGTGTGAAGTGATTGGCATCCTGAGGGGAGTGTTATGGGTGACATTTCCACTGTGCAGTGGTATTGAGGTCTCCTGCAGGGCCTCTGGTCCAATTGGCACATTGAGAGATTGAGGGCGTTAGGTGGGTGGAGGTTTCAGAGAGAGGGGCCACTGAGGGAGAGCGAGAGAGAGAGAAAGACACAGGGTTACTAGAGCTCCACTGGATTCTAATATCAAGCTCAGGCTCTGTAAATGAGTTACAAACCTATCCAAAGTCATTTTTTTCTATCTGTAGTTTTAGAAAGATAATCCAACTAATAACAAACTGAACTCTTCAGGAATTCACTAAGAGGGCACTAATTAAAAAAAGGGAAAGGTGCTTAATCGCATATCATTTTTAGCCTAAAGCTATTTGCTACTTGAAAGTTATGCTTGATGATAACCATCATAAACAGTCCCTTACACTAGCCGTCGTTGATACTGCACTGAAGCTCATACATTTTCCTTCATAAACTGTAAATCACAGCTGCCCACAGATGTAAACAGAAGCTGATAGATGACACTTTGAAAATGTAAAACTTTTGAGTTGATGAGGTTTAAATTTCTCTGATGTCCTAAAACCCACGAGGAACAACGAGGAAAACTGGTCACACAGTCTGAATAGATTAAGTCGAGTCTCTTCAGGAGTGTCTCTAAAGCATTGAAGCAAACAAAACTCCATCTCGTTCTCTGCTGTTTCTTTAGCTTTATCTCGTGCCATTTGTTCCCAGTCATCCTTGTTCTGGCCTGTTACTTTTTTTTTTAACCTTTTTTTCTCTTTTTCATCTCCCTTTCCATCAAATAAGAAGGTGAATCAAACAAACTCTTTTATCATAATTTAATCTTACTCGGGAAAATGTAAGTTTCTACATTCCTTTGCAGTTATCGCTTTATTCAGTGGTCATTTCATCTAGCTGAAGATGATCTGATTGGGCTGATAGAAACTTAACATTGTCTGTAAACAGAAAGAAAATTCCAACATTAACCTGCATATATAATGGGCATTATTACTTGTAATCAGTCCCATAGATATGGCCAGCAGGGGCCCTCCTCTATCTCCGAGCAGGCTGAGTGGAAAGTAATCATCCACTGTAATCAGTGATCAACAGAAAGTAACCCAATTATGTAGGAGACACTTAAACCTCTGGTTGTAAAAATTGCGGTAATATAGACAATAGGGCTTTATAGCAGGAGGTTCCACAGTCAACTGTTATTAACTGGTATTATAACAAAGTGAAAGTGATTGGGAACAACATCAACTCAGCTGGATCCCCAAGTGCTAATATGGGTATTACAAAGAGGTCCTTAACTTTCTGCAGACCTCCAAATGTCATGTGGCCTTCGGATTAGCTCAAGAACAGTGCTTAGAGAGGTTTTTGGGTTTGCGTGGCCGAACGGCTGCAACCAAGCCTTACATCACCATTGCAAGTGTCAGATGCTGTGGTGTAAAGCATGCCACCATAGGACTTTAGAGCAGCGGAAACTTGCTCTCCGGAGCGCTTCTCCGTTCAACAATCTGATGGACGAGTCTGGGTTTGGTGGTTGCCAGGTGAACGATTTCACTGCATTGTGCGAAGTGAAGTTTGGTGGAACTAAGATAATGGTGTGGGGTTGTTTTTCGGGAGTTTGGCTGGGTTCTTTAGTTGCAGTTAAAGGAACTCTTAATGGTTCAGCGTACAAAGACATTTTGGACAATTTCATGCTCCCAGTTCTCTGGGAACAGATTTGGGGATGGCCCATTCCTTTTTCAACACGACTGCACACCAGTGCACAAAGCAAGGTCCATAAATGCATGGATGAGCGAGTTTGGTGTTAAAGAACTTGACTGACCTGTACAGAGTCATGACCTCAACCTGGTAGAGAGTGAGCAACGACTTCCTCTCCAACATCATTGTCAGAACTCACAAATGCACTTCTGAAAGAATGGTTGAAATACCTCACATGAACACATCCCTAAACCTGTGCAAAGTCTTCCCAGAAGAGTTTAAGCTGTTATAGCTGCAAAGGGTGGGTGAACGTCATATTAAACCCTATGGACCACTCAAGTTACATGAAAGCAGACAAGTAAATACATTTGGAAATATAGCATACTTTTGTAAGTGGAGTTTTTCAACCCACTAGTGATCTTTTGATCTTTCATGTCCAAACCTAACCAAACAGTGTGCAAAAATGACAGTAGATTGAGAGATATAATTTATTAATCCCGAAGGAAATTAGGTTAGGGTAGTTCTTAACAGTGAAAGTACAAGCTGAACAAAAGTGAAGTCGTTAAGTACAGGTCTTGAACTCCTATATGGTTGAGAGTCTTGCAGAATATGTCTCCACTTCCACAACTGCCTCCTAATGTAGAATTTTATTGCCGTTTTTATACCTGAAACACACTTAATATTTCCCTTCAGGGAGATTAAATGACCGCCCCTTAATGAGGTAATGACTGTCTGCTTACCTCACTTACACTTTGGCTAAGATGTGCTCTCCTGGAACCTGTAAAACAAGGCTTCACATAGAAAGCTGTCCATGACAAGAGTACATTGAAACAATATTTACAACTAACAGGAGTTTTCACCTGTTTTCAGGGTGCATTTGCCTTTTCTCACCCCTCTGCTTTCTCCCCGTGTCTCTTTGTGTTGTGTTACTCACCATCCAGAACAATGTAAATCTACTGTTGAATTAGTTATTTTCCCTCCCTATCATCCATCACACACACACGACACACTGAGAGGGCGGAGTGCGCAACAGTGAGAGACTGCGTGGTGCGACGAACCATCGCCATGTTTACACAGATTGAAAAATCAGAGCCGGGGAAAACACGAGTTCAAACATGTGTGTTCATGTAGATTTTTGCCACGCAGCACACAGACACACAAGGACAAATACAGACTTGAATCTTGTGAAATGCATCTTTGGTTGACCGTCACATGCACATGTACTCATGTATGCGGAAATTGTACATTGCGGTGTTTTGTGTATCTGACGTTGTCTTCTTTTTGTGTTGCGTTTTTTTTCCAAGGTTAGGAATATGTGAACGTGTTTGGTGCAGTGGACTGTTTTTCTGTGTCTTTAATGTTTTCTACAGAATTTCAATGCTCTTGGCCGTTACACATGGAAGCTTATCCACAAGATGTGTGTACACATCACAGCTGACTGATCATACACTTTACCTTTAGTTTTTTTAGCCGTGCTTTATATGTCATCTGTATATGCTATTTTGGCACAGAGAAACCACAAAACACACACACACACACACACACACACCTAAAGTCAATGGTTTGTATGTCATGTGGTTTTAACTGGCCCTGCCGGCGGTGATGGATGGTGTATTTATGAAGCCCCTTTCCGTGCTCTGGATCAAGGACTCAAAGAATCATCCAGTCTGACGGAGAGAGCGGGATGGGTGGATCAAGGGATGACAGAGGCAAGGATAGCGGGAAGAAGTAAGGATGTATGACTGAAGAGAAAGGGAGACAGCAGAATGGAGGGATTTTGGAGGGATGGAGGGGACGGGGGAAGGAGAGAAACAGGACTGCCTGCGTGATGGGAAGGTCATAGTCAGCAGGGAGTACTGGAGTCCTGCTGAGCTGGGAACATGTCATACAAAGACACACGTACAAGTACAATTTCTTTTTATCAAATTGGGGGAAAAAAAGGTCCGGCATCCTCTGTCACCAAATCACATTCGTTCGTTTCCAAAATGTGTGAAAGATGCATCAGTTAAACATTAGACAACACAACGAGTCAGCTTGTTATAAAGATACATTAATGTGATGGATATTTATTGTCTCAACAATACACTTTGTAGCACATTCAGTCCTTACCATCCTAATGCATGCACATGCTTGCATACACATCCACTTGTGTGCAAAAGCAGCCTTGCTTCTCATTGTTTTTTTTACTCGTCTGTCTGGTTTCGTATCATCCAGCCAGCTTCATCTATTCTGTGTCGTTATTCTCATTTGGCACGAGGATAAATCTCATCCCAGTTTATGAGGCAGCAGTTGTAAGCCAGATAGAGGTAGACGGTAAACTATTAGACAGAAAGACAGATGGCCAGAGGAGGGACGGACAGCAAAAACAAGCAGACTAGCTGTTAAGTGTTTATATGAATAAGCAGGCAGGAAGACTGACAGACGCATTTTGTGGCTGTTAAATCAAAGAAAAAACAGTTTGCAGGACATGTTGACACATTGGAGACAGAATGGAAATACTGGAATTTTGAATTCACAAGCAAAATCGGAAGTACAGTAGATTTACAGTCTTAGATGTTGTTGTTTGAGCTGACGATCAAAGAACCCTTTGCACATTTATCCTGTTATTTGATAGGATATATATATATAGTAGCTAAGAATTGAGGAAAGTTGTGGGAGTGGGTAATATTAAAAAAGAATGGACTCAGTCGTGGAGCTTGACTTTGCAATTACAGTATCAATCTGTTGGGCTCCAGAATTTTGAGCTTATTAAAAGGTAGATTTGACAGATTAAGAAAATCTCACAGAAACGTTGAATAAAATACAAACATAGTGTTCAAGCACGACACAAAGTCAAACTTGGCCACAAACTCGAGCTCGGCCACAAAGTCAAGCTTGACCAGAGTACCAGCAGATCAGAGGTTCTCAATGCCAGCCAATTTCAGCTCATGTCCAAGCCCACGCTGTTCTATGCATCCAGCCGGCCACATTATATAAGGCGTTCCATTTATGCTGTTTTAACTTGCTCACAGTTGTTGCCCCTCTGATTCCCTGATTTGGAAGATTCTGTGGTTACCACAATTAAAAGTAATAGACAACAAACATATAACATAACAACATAACAAGAGCTTAAATGAGTAGAATTGTGTATATCTGAAAAATACAATACAAAATGATAAAAACAAATATTGTTACTAAATAAATGTAAAACTAAATACATTATAAAAATATTGAGTAATAATATGCAGCATGCAAAAATATTTTTAAATCAAATCGTTTTAAATAAAGGTTCAATTTTCTTAAATTTTAGGAAATGAAACGGCAAAGAAGGAAAACCTACATTATCTACAAAAGTTCTGTTGTTTGCAAGATATACAGTAAGGTAGAGGAGTCCAAAGTCAAGTCCTGTTCTAGCTGTCAGTTGCTAAAGGCAATATTTCCTTGTGATTTTCCACAGAGCATACCTGCCTAGCTTTACACTTTTCTCTATAAGGGTGGCTCTCTGCATGTGGTAACTGCACTTGTCAGGAAGACCTGCAAAAGTGGTAATAAATGAAGTAAGAGCTCCTACTGTCTACCCTTTATATTTTCTTAACCCTCGAGCTGTCCATCTCTACAGTGTGCTTTATTGGTCTACTGTTATAAATAAAGAGAGTGACAAGTTGCCTGTTAAATTTGCTATTTTCGAGTAATCATCTCATAAAATTTTCTGTTCATAGAATTAATCTTTTTTTTTCTTTTCTTTTTTTTTTACACACGGACAAAATGAAAACTTGGTGAAATAAAGCAGACCCTTAATAATAAAATATAATTTTAACCGTGTCTTGTGTTAAAGAAAAATACTTTCATTCACTCGATCTGATCTTTTGATTTGTCGATTTTAAAGAAATTCTGCCCTGCTGCAGGAAACACTCTGTGCAGGTGCAGCAGATGCCTTTTTGTCTGCCTGCCAAACTGCCTGGCTGTCATGGAGGTGATGTCCTCTGTTAGCATAGGACAAATTGACCTGGACCTTAGGGCAGCCTGAGGGGACACTGCTGATTGTTTCTATACTGTCCTCAGTGGCTGTCATCTGCAGGAAAAAGCTCTGCCAGCACATCTTACTTATCTGACAGGGGAGAACACACTCGAGTATTCTGCAAGCATTTTTTATTTCCAAAGAAATTATGAAGTATTTATATAACTTGTCTCTAACTGAAAATGAAGTCCTTGGAAAATAGGGACAGCATTATAAGACACTGAACATTTTTTTGCTGACTTCTCAGCTCTTTAAATTAGTTTTGTATGTTATATGTTATGTCATAACTGTGTGTGCCAGGTAGGGTATGTGTTTTTATTGAAATTCAGTCACTTGTGCACTCCTGGTTAGAGCATCTTGGAGTATTTAGCAAATATGTTTCTCAAAGCGCAGTTCGTTTAGTGTCATGATTATATGTGCATCTGTGTGTCTTCGGGGAGTCATGTTAGTGGCGAGCCTGCTCTGGCGTTCCCTCCATCTGTGTGTTTTGTGCTATAGTTCCCTGGAGGCCCTTACACACCCTCTGATGGCACATCAGAAGCTCACACCTATAAACACCAGCATCAATAACTTACACCCCTCTCTCTCACCCTCTTTGTCTCTTTCTCTCTCCCTCTCTCTCTGCTGGCTGAGTGTTGTTTATATGGCTGTAAAATTCAATTAGGCTGCAGGGGAGTGGGCCGGTCTGCATTACTGCCTGCCAGAGTGACATTTCATTTGCAATGAATCATGGGCCAGAGTAGGACCTGGCCAGCAAGCAGAACAACACTTCTTCTCATATCTGTCCCGTTCTTCTTCTTCTTCTTTTCTTCTGTCTTTGCTACTTCAAATACTTTACACCCTCTTTCAGTCGCATGGCACATGAACCATTTTGCCAGTTCCTGAGTTGTGACGCTAAAAAAACCCTTTTGTTTTCTGACTGCCTGTCGTCCAAGAGAGCAAACTCAGTGTGACAAAGACAAAGAGGGCAGTTTTTTATTAAGCTGCTGTCCACCTCTTACCTGACTCATTTTGATTGAGGCCAGGACATTAACATTTTAGGTTCATTTGAGATCCCAAAAAAAGGCCTCATCAAATTTTAACATGCATCACTTTAGCCAGCAAAAGTGGTGTCATGCCATTGCCCCTACTGAAAGGCAGGCTTTGCTCGAGGACATGAAACCAAATTAGATATAAGAATTTTTAAAACCCCAAGCAGCTTGTAAGCTTGTAAGTCACAAATTGATGGATTTGAGAAGTTTTTCATTTATGCAATTTGAGTGTGCTGACTGTATTCTTTTAGAACAGATCAAATTTCTGCCACAAAGTAAACTGTGAGATGAAAAATTGCCTCTTTTGCTCATTAAGGGAATGTAAACTGAGTAAAATAAATGGAGTGGCATTGAGAAAAGCATGCCTTAACACTCTAAATTAATGCACAACCTGCCTCTGATTACACTGCAAGAAGATTATATATAAATTGAGGATAAACTGTGAATAATCTAATACATTGTCATCCATGCTGAGCAGGTATTAGTGTCTCCCTTAGGTGCTGAAAACATACCGGGGCTCTTGCTTTTTTTAATTCAATCTTTCAGAAACAGGCCTCTGACTTATTTTTGAGTCAGTGAAACCTAGTGTGCACTATTAATAATGTATGTTAAGTGCTCTGATTTTAGCTGTGGTTTGTTCCTTTGTTCTTTCCCTGAGTACAAAGTTTGCTGGGACTGGTTCTGTTTGTTCATGTGAGCTTGTTGTGTGTTTGGTATTTGTATCAGGTTTGTATTTCCTTGCATGTTTGTATTCGTGTATATTTATTGTATATACAAAGGATCGTGCTGTCTTGCCATAGTGTTTAACCAAACTGGTAGTTAGAAAACAGCAGGTAAAAATCTAAGCCCAAAATGCATGCATAGATTCTGGTATGGTTTATTTCTATGTGTTATTAGCGTTTAATTTGTCCTGTGTTGATTAATATATGAATATGCAGAGCTTGAATATGTGCAAGGCACAAGGGACCAGAGTTTAAGTACGGGTGGCTTTCTGGCTTCCGTTTGTAGTGCAAGAAGTGCTGAGCAGTCATCTTTAAGTGTGTTTGGTATTTGCAGGTAAATAATCCACATTAATGGGAACATAGGAAACACATTTGCTAAGATCCGATGTGTTCATGAACAGTGGCAGGCACACAGAAAAGGAACATTTTACCAGATATCTGCTGTCTGCACTGGAGCTCTCAAAATATTGGCCCATGTCCCCAGAGGCTATGTCAGCAGACAATAGCCGATGGGTTCCTTGTGGGATTTAAAAAAAAAAATAATTTTTCTCCAAACCCTAAGGTGACATTTTCAAAGTCCAGCGTTCTGTCGGGGTTTTTTTTTCTTAAGTGAAAAACTTTTTCTGCTTGCTGTTCATCACTATTCCTTTGAGAGTGAACATGTTCTGTGTTCATTTTTAATGTCTTGGAGTCCTATTACACCATATATCAAAATTAGTCATCTAAATACCAAACAGCAGAACTCCAATTAAACTCTTCTTATTCTGAAGAAAAAGACAAAATTGGAAAATGTGATTATCATTACCCAAATGAATAGGTTATGGTTTTGTTACACTTATACTGATCATTTGAGGAATCTTGTAACATAATGTGGTTTTTTTTCAGTCCTTTTTTCCTCTATAAACTGCTTGGTAACCTGCACAGCAAATGGCATGTGCTGTCAGAGTCTTTGTGTGGTAGAGTTTTATCTGCACGTCATGGTCAGCTTGTACAAAATGCTATGCTCCCTGTTGAGTGCTTAATGTTGTTGGGATAACGTATGTTGTTGTTTCTTCAAAACAATCTCCTGTTTATCAGCCAGGTGATAATCATGTACAACAGAAATGCCTGTGTGATCCTGAAGCTGGGGGCGTGCAGTGTATTCACAGAAATCTGCACACACACACACAAACATAGAGAAAGACATACTTGTGCATATACAGGCTTTAAAAAATGGATTCTGTC
>VUQR01016802.1:0-32492 GCA_015108515.1 Hemichromis elongatus
CAGAAATTAGTAGCAGGTACAATTCAATGCAGAGAGGTTTATTAACACAGTGAGTGAGAAAGGTGACTGGAAAGGAAAAACTCAATGCATCATGGGAATCCCCCGGCAGCCTACGTCTATTGCAGCATAACTAAGGGAGGATTCAGGGTCACCTGGTCCAGCCCTAACTATATGATTTGGCAAAAAAGAAAGTTTGAAGCCTAATCTTAAAAGTAGAGATAGTGTCTGTCTCCTGAATCCAAACTGAAGCTGGTTCCATAGAAGAGGGGCCTGAAAACTGAAGGCTCCGCCTCCCATTCTACTTTTAAATACTCTAGGAACAGCAAGTAAGCCTGCAGTGTGAGAGCGAAGTGCTCTGATAGAGTGATATGGTACTACAAGGTCATTAAGATAAGATGGGGCCTGATTATTTAAGACCTTGTATGTGAGGAGCAGGATTTTGAATTCAATTCTGGATTTAACAGGGAGCCAATGAAGAGAAGCCAATACAGGAGAAATCTGCTCTCTCTTTCTAGTCCCTGTCAGTACTCTGGCTGCAGCATTTTGGATTCGTTGAAGGCTTTTCAGGGAGTTTTTAGGACTTCCTGATAATAATGAATTACAGTAGTCCAGCCTGGAAGTAATAAATGCAGGAACTCACTCTGAGACAGGATATTTCTAATTTTAGAGATATTGCACAAATGGAGGAAAGCAGTCCTACATTTTAGTTTAATATGTGCATTGAAGGACATGTCCTGGTCAAACATGACCCCAGGGTTCCTCACAGTGTTACTGGAGGCTGAGGTAATGCCATCCAGAGCAAGAATCTGATTAGATACCATATTTCGATTAAAATAACTTCAGTTTGATCTGAATTAAGCAGCAGAAAGTTAGAGGCCATCCAGGTACAGAGTTATACATTTACAGCTATACACGGTGAATTTTTCACCCCTGTAATTTCTGCCACATCGACCCCCCGCCCCTACGTCCGTTGTCTTCATTATTTTGGGTGATCTTGGCAGAATCCGGAGCTTTCTGGACGGTAAAACAAACTGAGAATCCACACGAGTGGGTTCCAGCAGTAACCCACTCATGTGGTGTAGTGCCTTAAAAAGCACTACTGGCTATGACTGACTGCGTCTCCACTAACCAGCTGCTCTCATTCAAAGACGAGAGCTCCCATCTTCCTCCTCCTCCTCTTCTCGCTCACGCACCCACCTCCATCTTTCCCGCTCCGGCGTTGTCAAGGCAACAAACCTTTACATCGAAGCTGTTAGTCATGAGTCCACGCAGACCGCCCCTCCCACCCGTCCTTTGACGTTGTCGTGACGTTTTATCACTTAAAATCTAATTTTCATGATTCGTTTTTCTTGGAATCCTCTGCGTGAGCTCAGTGTGTACATCACAGTTTGATCCCCATATCATCATCCTCATAATAATATTGTTATTAATAGGATTACATATATATGTAATCATCTATTGCTTTCCACTTCTTATCGCAGTCCTAAAGTCACGTGGGCTTTTTTTTTTTTCTAAGAAGGCCACCCAAAACAAACACGCACACCCACACACAGGCGCACTTCAGCGAGGTGGCAGGCAGGGAGGAGGAGGAAGGCGGATCTGTAAAGTCCACTCTGCAGGACTTCCTCGCTACAGCCGAGCAGACCCTGCAGCGCAGTAAGTACTCCACTCTTCCTGTATTTCCACAGTCACTGTGAACATAGCTCAGACACAGCTAAAACAGGCTGGCGAGTCCCGTTGGTCCCACAGGTAACAGGTGACAGCGCACCGTGGGAACGTAAACACAACTGTTTGATTTGCTGTCATTCTTCTCGTGTGTGTGCGCGCGCACCGTGTGCGTGGAAGGTGAATTCTAACAAAGAGGGGCTGATAATGGAGTTTGAGCTGCAGTCGTGGAAATCCGTTGGTTCTGGGCTCCAGTCCTCATGTAACAGCTGTGACACACTTCCTGTTCAGCATTGATACCTTGTGACTTTGGGCTGATATAAACACAGCAGACTCCTGTGACTCCTGGCTGTTTTTATTTGTAAATCTTCTGCTTCAAACCAGTGTGGTGCTGGGTGTGTTATGGTTATGGTGATTATGTTCTGTAACAGTGACATCGGGGACTTTAAGGCCCTATTGTGTAATGTCACAGTTCAGAGCCACAGCAGGTTATTCCATTTATGCTATTTTATACTTTTTAATGCATTTCTTAGAGAATGTAACAGCATGAAAACATCAACCCAAAGAAAAAGCACGGTGGCCGTGACATCATGATTTAGGCTTGCCCAGCAGAATTTCAGTGAGAGGTTATGACTTCAGAAGCAACTCACAACCACAAGGTGACCAGAGAAAGTCAATGAAATAATAGCTGGCACCAGAAAGTGGGCGGGACCCAAGACAAAAGTTTCTCATCTCCCAGGTTAACATCTGAAACTACTACCAGTGAAAGGGAAGAAGAACAGTAGTTGCCGATGCACCGACCAACTTCAATCAACTGTGTTCCCATTGGCTGTTGCTTCAGTCGCTTGCCTCAGAGTTGAGAATAATTAAACTTGGGACCACCAGCTATTTTGACTAACGTGACAGCAAAGGATTACAGTGATGTATGCCAGGATAGCAAATGAATTCATTCAGGCAACCAGAGCCTGGAATGGCCATAAACACCTGAGCATCAGTGACAGATGGTGCACAGCTTGTCATTTCCTTCCCTTGGTGGATAGCCCTTAAGTAAGTGGGAGTTCGGAGAGCAGGAATGGTCCTTTAGCAGCACCTTAACCTTGTTGTTGGTGCCAAATAGAGGTTCATTGTTGCATTGCGTTGACCATGCACACCCTTTCATGGAAACAGTACTCCCCGATGGCTGTGGCCTCTCAGCAGGATAACGGGACCTTCTACAAAGTGAGTATCTGTGGGACAAACCAGTCCAGTCCCTGGAGACCCCACCTTATAACTTAAGTCTTAAAGGTTCTCTTGCGAAGTTCTTGGTGCACCACACCTTCATTCGTTGCATGTCATTAGCACATGATAGCACACATGTCACGATAGCTTAGTGTATGTGCTTTTTGTTACCAGTGTATGAAGGGTTCAAAGCCTGTAGTTAAACAATCACAGAGGGCATTCACTATATTGTTTTGAGGATATTTATGTCTTTTCATAGATGGAAGACTGCTCAGCTCAATCCTGCTAGCATGTTTGATGGCCCCTTGGTGAGGCTTTTCACTGCCCAGTCTTTGACACTGGCTGGTGAAAGACAGACACCCAGGGTGGAATACAAATGCAGGAGTGATGTTGGCTCATGTTCTGTTTCGTGGGTACAGATTTTCCGTCTCGTACTGCAAAACTTCCTCAAATAAATAACAGTTATTTTAGCTTTCTTTCCTCTCAAAAGCTCAAATAAGTCAAACTCTTTATAATGTGAAACATAATGTTTGTGAGGTACTTTGTTATGTGATGCTCTGTGTTTATCTTTGTCTAACTCATCTTTCTAATTTAATTCACTTTGATTTTGTTCAGCAAATAGCTCTGCCTTAGGCATCGGTTCTAACTGCTCTGTTCCCGGCTCTCAGATCATGGAGGACTCTGCCCCCCGTCGTAGTCGCGCTGTGTTTACGGGGCTGGTGGGACTGTCCCAGGTGCTGGGTTTGGCCTCGGTGGTGCTCACCGGCGTGTGGATGGGTCACTTCCATGGAGGTTTTGCCTGGAATGGCTCAAAGCAGGAGTTTAACGTCCACCCTCTATGTATGGTGCTGGGCCTGGTCTTTCTGCATGGAGATGGTGAGTCCACACTGATTAATGACTGTACAGGTAGAACCGCAGCCTGATCAGGACGGGGCTCAAACTGAGTGATATCTGTGTGAAAGTGTTCCTCACCCATCAACCCCAACCGGTCAGAGTAAGATTACTGCTCCTCCCTGAGCCTGGCTCTGCTGGGGGTTTCTTCCTGTTTTTCTTTCCCACTGTGGCCAAGTGCTTGGTCAAAAGGGAGTCGGCTGATTGGTGAGACTTTCTCTCTGTTGTTGGAGGGTTTTTACCTTACAAGATGAAGTACCTGCTTTTGTCTTTTTGCTCTACATAAATAAAATTGAATTGATTTAAATTGTTTATTTCCTTATTTTCAGCAGATATATTGAGCACGCTACTGTCACACATTTTAGAGCCCTGATGTTAGTGTTAAGCAATAATCCCGGTGAACCCATGAGGCCAATAGAAATATCATCTGACTTTACTGCCCACTATAAAAGATTTACTGAGCAGGAGGTTATAATTAATGCAAACAAGTGTGCACACATGCAAACAAGCCCAATCAACATGAAATCAAAGAAAGGAATCGTATTCACATTAAAAAATCGACCATTTTGGTAAACATTTCGAAGTTATTCAAGTGAAACTGTTAACGCTCACAGGTTGGGGTAGAAATGGTGATCACAAACTTCCACCCCCACCTTCTGTTTTGGTTTCCACTTTGGATAATCCCTAAAACCACCAAGGGTGACAAAGAATCATCTGATCTCAAAAGCTATCTTTGTTTAATGTAACAGAGAAAGGCAGAAACTTACAATGATCACACGGTCGAACTCTTGTTGTGGAACCTCATGAAACTCATGTAGTCCCTCTTTGTGACAGGAAGTGTTGTGATCGTTATTGGTATGATAGAATTAAAGCACCTAAAAACTGGATGATAGGTTTCTGTTGATCCGGTGGATATTAAGAGTTTGCAGTGTTTACTTTGCACCAGACGATAAATGTTCTGTGCTTTATTTCATTTGCTCGGCACTAAAAGCACGTCCACAGTACTCAGCTGTAATTGGGATATTTCTTTGTAGCATCAGAGGAAATTTAAGAGAATCTTTGAAGCCCAGAAGATTCCTGCTCAGGCCATGAATGCCTTATAGAAGCAGAGCAGCGAGTTCCTGCTGAAATATCAAAGTGATTTTCGACTGAGCAGTCAGCCAGAGCTCGGCTGAAAACGTTACAATAGTTTGACAAACTTGCAGTCAGTGACCGTTTCTCCCTCTTTTTTTTGTCCTGCTAAATGTTCATAAAAATGGCTGCTCTAATTTAGTAAGCCTGTTGGTGTGCGTCTGTGCTTACGAGTGTGCACTAGTGCATCGTAGCCTCGAGCCACTGTTTTGCTGACGTGTTGCATTAAGCCAACATTTGCCAGACACCCATCAGTCCTCCCTAACCTGACCCAGCCAGACTGAGACAAACAGAGGGAAGGGGGAATGGTTTCCATCGCTGAATGACTGTCACAGCACTCGTGTGTGTTTCTGTCACGCATCCAGCAAAGGTTTGACACGATGACTCTACAGGGAATTGGACAAAGTGGCACCAAAAAGCTCCGGTCAGCAAACAACAGCATACTTTTCATTCACAGCAGAGGGACCTGGGTCTTCTTATTTGTTCGTGTTGTGTCTTGTTTAGACCCCTAACCCTAACCCTCAGCCTCCTCATGCTGGATAATCGAGCTAACCACTGCTAACTCCACTCCACCTGTTTTAAAATGTGTCAGTTGGAGTTATTATGTTATTTGATTGTCAAAATTAGAAAGAACAAGCACAGTATCTGCCCGCTGTGCACAGAGGAACAGGGCGTGCACTGCCAGAGCTACGGTATGAACACCAGCAGGCCATTGGTGCGAATGTTTCTGACCCCAAAATCAGAAAGACTTCATGAGGGTAGAACTGTCAGCAATGAGAGCAGGTTCAACTGGAGCGATACACGTGACAGGGTCAGGAGAAGCTGCGGAGAGTGACAGGCTGCCTTTAGCATTGTCACAATGACATGTTTGGTGGTGGGTCTGTGATGGTCGGGGGAGGCGTGTCCATGATGGGACACACAGACCTCTACAGGCTAGTCGACACCATCCTGACGGCCATTGGATGTCAAAAAAGAAATCCTTGGACGGATTGCCAGAAACGGTGTTACTGTTAGTAACTCGGGCTATCGCCTTGTTGGTGCAGGAATATTATTTCAAACCTGTCACACTTCATTATCTTTGGCATTTTTAATAAAGTAAAAAAATGGTAACAGTTCATTTGTTTTAGTGACAGCTAGCCTAATGATATAATTCGTTCTTTGCTAAGCTGTCTGTTTATTTAAATGCAACAATGGTTCATCACTCCATTTTTTTTAGGTCAGTTTTAATTGGCTCAAAAAACAAAAGCTTTCCTCTTCAAATGGTCAGGTTCAAGGACTGGACTGAAAATCAGTCAAAATGCAGCCAATGTCCAAGGAAACACTTTGAAGACCTTCAGAAAGCCGGAAGAGCTACTGCTCAGGAATACTTAAATAAACCTAGAGGACAGTCGGACTGCTTAGAAAGGAACATATAAGAAAATGAAGAGTGTGTTAAGATGTCTGCACAGCGCTGCATGTTTATGTATGTGAGTATCTGCAACAGCTCGCTCAAGACTGAACTCAGTTCAGCACAATGTAGCGTTACACCAGTGAAAAATGCAGAACACACTTCACACCACACAACAGCAGGGTGACACGTCAGCACAACACACACAGCCAGATTAAAGCAAGTGCAAATGACGGTGGAGGTGAAGCTGCTCTGTTTTAATGGTTTACACACAAAATCTCTTTGTAAGAATTTTGTCTTTGTATGTGAACGTGATGTGTGACCTGTCATAAAGAGAGAGACTGCCCACCAGCAAATACTGTGTCACACAAGCGATTAATGCATCTAAATGTTTTCATTTGACCAAAGCCTTCCCTTATTGTTCCTAAATGACACTATATAGCTGCTTGGTTAGGCCATTCTTTCCATTTGCCATGTCAGTCATCCAGCTCAACTTGATTCGTTTTGGACACACCGTCCCTGTTTTTGACGTATTCCTGCCACCTGCTCGTGCTGCAGCACGTTTGGCTTTGTGTCTGCAGCCCCGGGCACCGTTCTAATGAGAGTAACCACATTAGCTCAACTGGTTCAGTGCTAGATTGCATTAGAGCAATAAAAACAAAGGTTAACTGGACATTAGAATGAGATTGAGGAAGGATCGTAATGTGAAATGAAACCTCCTGGGGGTGTTCCTCTCACAGACACAAACACACGTCCACACTAATGCTGTTACACCTCCGCTCATGCTCCCCTTCTACAGCTTTAACCTCTACGTCTCTGGGTTCTATTCTGTACCTTTACACCCCCGTGAGGTGGCTTAAATTTCTGTGGAAATGAAACAAAGCTGTTGGCTCAGGTGGGCGAATGAAGGATTTATGCTGAGAACAATTAGAAGTTGTGTGAGGCAGAGCCGGAGGCTTAGTCGCTGCACAGTATTAATGTTGACCTTTTAGCACAGTGTCACTCCCAGCTGGCCCTCCCTGAGCCTGGTTCTGATGGAGGTTTCTTCCTGTTATTAAAGAGTTTTTCCTTCCCACTGTTGCCAATTGCTTGCTCATATGGGGTCATGTGATTGTTGGGGTTGTTTTATTGTAGGGTCTTCACCTTACCATATCAAGCAGTTTGAGGTCCCTGTTGTTGTGGTTTTGTACTGAATAAATGAAATAAAACTGAATTTGAGTACGTGTGGGAATCGCCACACATTACTGATTCAGATTCAGAGTCATTGTGTTGCTATTTAATTTGGCCAACAGTCCAAATTAGATTAAATGTTCATGTGTGGATGTGAGCTTGACAGACTGTCTGTCTGTGGTACCCTGGAACAGACTGGCAGTTTGTTAGGGTGTACTCTGCCTCTGGAGCCACAACCGCTGAGATAAGCTCCAGCCCCACTGTGTGTGGATAAAAGGAAGGAATCCATAATTGCTTTGTTTCATAGAAAATCAAATGTTAGCTCCAGTAACATTTGATTTTGTCTCAAAGACCATCCAGGATCACAGAGTGCCTACACGAGGACTTTTCTGTGGTTACTTGATGTTTTGAACACTGAACACAAATTGTATACCCGACATTGAGCCCAATATGACGAATATTAATATAGTGACAAAAACTGGCCAATCCTCATCAGTGTGCCATATCCCTGGGTTTATAATAGAGTTTTTTATTTCATGCTGATTTGATTTTATCTGTCTGTGAAATAGTCACTGGGAAAATATTTGCTGATTCTTCTCCCTTACCTTAACGGGGTCTTCTAATTTTGTTGCTTAGTGGTCAAAAGCAAACAGCTTCCAGGCGTGCACCGTGTTAAACACTGACTGCAGACATCTTCATCATTAGCAACGTGTCCCATTCTACCAGGCACTGTGAAAAATGATGGACAATGAGTATTACGATAAGAAATTTTATTTAACGATGATTTCAGTATCCCAGGATCACTGCCCTTTCTATATGTGTCAGCGTAGAGTTTCAGTGCATCCCTAGTACACAGCTCCACTCTGAGGAATATGAGTATGAATCATGTTTTGCTGTTTCCGTCTCCATAGGATGCCTTCAGTTTCATTCGTGAAAACAGAAAATAGTAGAAGTCTCAAAAAGAGCAAACAGTAGGCGTGTGTGATGTTAGATCAGTGTTCAGTGCAGTTTCTCTCATCTTAATCAATTGCACAGTCTGCCATCTGTCTCCATGCCCTCTGTCTGTCTGCCTCTCCAGCCATCCTGGTCTACAGAGTGTTTCATAGCGAGCCGAAGAAGAACGTAAAGCTGCTTCACGGCGTTATTCACCTGCTCGCTCTTATCGTGAGCATTGTAGGTAAGGCAGATGACAAAGTTAATTCTGTTGAGAAATGCATTGGCCAGCATCCGACTGCTGCAGATGTGTTTTGTTTTTTTAAATAAGCACGTGTGTCTGTCTGACATGTTGGTGTCTGTGCGCGTGCAGGTTTGGCGGCTGTGTTCGACTACCACAGGGCAGCCAACATTCCTGACATGTACTCTCTACACAGCTGGTGCGGCATGGCTACCCTCATCCTGTTCTGCTTGCAGGTACACGCAGACTGAATTGATGCAGCAAACAAAAATGTAACGGATTACAACACTAAACTTTTTATCCCTCCATTTTTCCCAGTGGGTGATGGGTTTGTTGTTCTTCCTGTTTCCTGTCGCGTCGGCATGGTTACGGGCCTCATACCTGCCTGTCCACGTGTTCTGTGGCCTGGCTCTGCTGGTAATGTCCGTAGGGACCAGCCTGCTGGGTATCACCGAGACGCTCCTCTTCAGCATCATGTATGTCTGTCTGAATGCCACCATAGACTTTATGTAGCCACAGCCACTATGACATCACATCACTGGTTTGCTTTGAAGCCAAAGGCTTGGTGGGGGCGTTGTGTTTTTGTGGACAGAAGCGACTATATTTAAGCTAACAAGCTTGGTCATCAAAGGCAGCGGGCATGCGTCAGTGACACGTGTAACCTTTATGTGCTGGAGAAGCCAAAACAGACTTTGTTCACTCATTGCAGAGTCCTGGTAGAACTATTTAATAATAATCATTGATTTAAATGATTGGTTTAAAAAAAAGGATAAAATGATTCAAACATGTTGTGTAATGCATATACACAACAGAGGAAATGTGACTTCATCACACTGTGACTATTTCCATATTATTGTATATTCAGCACCGGTGCGAGCGACCTTGTTTCCAGATGCAGTGGTTTGAACTGCAGATTTGTCCTGAGGTTAACACGGCCGGTGTTAATGGCTCCATCAAGAATTAGTGAGTCTGAAAAGTGTTTTTAACGCGGTGTCCGGTGTGTAAAGGTCTTTAGGGTTAGGGTCATCACTGATTACAGCTTTGATCTCAGAGGTCACATGGCTCCGATACAAAGAAGTCCCCCCGCTCTGATCCAGCACAGCCACACACTGCTGTTGTTGCCTGCCATGTTGGATATGGTACAGCCACCGTTTGTCAAGAAAAAGTGTGTAGTGGCTCCTGGAGGTTGTTGGCTGCATGAAACTGGCACTACACCAAAAACCTTCTAGCAGGCTGGTTGTGCATAATTTTTTTAATATTTGTCTGCAAATACTTGGTAACGACTAGCCAAGAGGTGGCAAAACTTTAGAAAATGCAAAGCATTTATAGAGAAGGTCCGCTTTTAAAGTATAAAAGTTGTGTTTCAGCGCTACAGTCAGGCTTTTTTCAAAAGGCACAGGTTTTACTTTGAAGGCACTCGGGCTCCATTAAAACTTTGTTCACTGCAGCTTGGAGAGTTAGCTGAACAGCGTTTGTACACAAGTCCGTCATTTCCATTCAAACTACAAACAGAAATATTCTAGCAATCAGAAGGAGGTCTCTGCCAACCAGTATAGGTTTTCCCTAGTGACAGGGGGTTGATCACTGACCAGTCTGTAGGTCTGTGTGATTGGGCCAAACAACCACTGGCAATAAAGCTGGGGAGCACTAATTGTTCCCTCACAGCTGGTGTGTGAGAGATGGTTGCTGAGTGATCTACATTCATTGATCCCACATTGTTACATGTTACAATGGCAGACAAGTTAACATCACAAGGTTAGTGGTCACATGTCTGTAAGACCTCAACAACCATCATCTGGCCCTGATTTATCTCAGCTATCCTCCCATTTTACTGTGCCATTACCCACTTATAATGTGTCCTTCTTTCCTCGGGCCCAGGCCGACCTACTCTAAGTTCGCCCCAGAGGGAGTGCTGGCCAACGTCTTGGGGATCCTGCTGGTGTGCTTTGGGTTGGTGCTGGGACACCTGATCACGAGGGAGGAGTACAGACGCCCACCAAACCCAGAGGAAGAAGCTCTGTCCGTCCATTTCAAGACACTGACTGACGGGGGGTCACCAACCACGCCTTAATCTAACTCTGAAGCCTGACGCCTTCCTGTGATCTGCACAGTCTACCTGTGCTACCAGTCTGTGTTAATACCTGCACACCTGTCAGAAAATGAGTTAAAGTTCAACTTTAGGTTCAATAAAGTAAAACAGAAATCTGTAATAACTGTCCTTCTCATGTTATCATACCAACCAGCTATGTCAGCTGTGTCTTTAAAAACATTTACACACACAGTTAAAGATTACTGTACTGTTTCACTACACGTTGTCGTATGGAGCGTCATGCTTGTGTAGTTGGAGTTCGGTGCAGTTTATTCGTTTCCTGTTGTGATTCTCGTTTTGCTTTAATGTCTCTTGGATTCCTTCACTTGTGTGTTATCGTCGTGTCTTCTACCACATCTATATTGAAGTTGTAGCATCAGTAGCATGCTAGCAGTGCAGTAAGACGGTCTTAGATGGTGAATCACCTCGGTGTTCTTCTCTCCCATCCTTTCCTCCACAGCTTTTTTTTCTTTTCTTATCCTTTATTGATCCCCGTGGGGGGGATTCATCTCTGCATTTGACCCGTTCACTCTGTGAAGCAGTGGGCAGCCACCAGTGCAGCGCCCGGGGAGCAGTGTGAACAGTACCTTGCTCAGGGGTACCTCAGGGTAGCCTTTCAGCGGATGCGAACCCTCGACCTTCCGATCACGGGGGCACCATTCTACCTACTGAGCTATCCCTGCCCAGCTGCCTGCTCTGCTCTGTGTGTCGGTTTTGTGAGGACAGTTATTGATAGTTTCTCAGCCTTACCCCTAATTTTAAGTAAATATTAGTAAATGGCAAACGTAACATAACCCTAATGTGTAATTTTAACCCTAAGACCAGGTCTGAACCCTCACAGCGGTGTGAGAAGATTCGAGTTGTACCTTTAACAAAAGTCTTTTCAGGAAGACACCTGACATGTTTTTTTTTTGGTTCCCTGTGAGAAATCATTTATGTCATTCACACATGATGTGTGGTTTACGTAATATTTGGAAAGCTGGAACTAAAAATCCGTCAGTTTTCAGAAACGTCTCTGCCGCCGCTGTCTACACTCTGTGCTGCTTTTCATGCTTTTTGTCTCTTCGTGGTGAACACTGGTTGAGTTCCTCTGTGTGTAACTGAAGGTCCACAGGTCCACGTTCCTTTTTGGGTGTAAACTGGTTGTATGATAAAGTTTCCTCTGCTGTTTCTCCGTCTTTGAACCTCCAGTACCATAAACTCCTGTTTTCTGTCAGAATCCTATCCCTCCGTAACTGTTTAAATGCTTCATAACCTGTTGTGTGTATTCAAATACCTAAATGTATTTTTATGTACTTTTTGTTTTGTTCATTTTTCTGTAAGTTGTGACAGTGTTGTTGTTCACAGGTTGTCCAGATTTTATCAGGATAACCTGAAATAAAAAGGATGTGAAATTATTTTTCCCTTTTTTCAACATCAGATGTGAAGCAAGCAAGAAGCAAGAACATTTGGATGTTCGATGATTGTAGAATATTCATTTTGAAGCAGATTTTTTTTTCAATGTTGCTACTTTTAGATTTTTAGCATAATCGCCAAATAAAACTTGTCAGTAAACTGCTGAACAGGTAATGAGCTAAAATGAATGAAGCACATTAGCATATGTCAGCACAAAGATGTTGGTGGTTCAAGGTTTACACTGCTGGAGATGAGGTGAACGATCTAATGACTCCTCGCACGATTCTGTTATCTCTTATAATAATTTGAACTTATTGTGACATATTTACATCCAAAATATAATCCAGTGGGAGAAAGCAGCATTACAAAAGCAGTAAAACTGTGCTGTCTGAGTAATGTACGTAACAAGCTGTTCATGTCACCGTAATGTGCATTTAGCATTCGAATCACACAGGCAAGATGTCGTTGAAGTGCAGACATTCAGCTTTTATTCAGTGGGTTTAAAACTAATAACTAAGTGTTAACTGTTTATGATTTACATTTTCTAACACTCAAATGTAATTGGACATTGAACGGACAGTTCAGGTCTGTTCCCTCTTTATTCCACAACAGGTTATTCAGATAAAAGACCCCGAGAGTTGGGCTTACCACAGCAGAAAGTTTAGGATTGGCTGAAGGAACAGTCTAGCTCATTCTTATTAAATATCAATGCAGTGTTCTGCTCACTAAAACTTAAAGGCTTGAAAGCCCACCAACTGGAGCTCTACGTTAACGTCAATATTCTGTTTAGATTGTTTCTGCTGCCCCCAAGTGGCCATACAGTTAGAGAACTGTATATGAGATCAACACAGTCCTTCCACCACAGTTAAAACAAACGCACGAGGAGCATGAATATTAGATCTGCATTTTCCCATGTGAGCATGAATGAATACTTTTGCTAATAACACTGCAGATTTTTAGCATGCAGCATGTCTTGCTGCCCTTAAATGGCAAAATGTACAAAATTTTTCTTCATTGGGAAACCTGTGAGGGTTTAACTCGTGTTACCACATAACAAGAAGATCATGTTCTTGTTTTAATGCAAGATTATACTCGAAAAAGCCTTTCCTTGTTGGGTCACACAATGAGAGATAGACTTACAGCTCAGTCTTTTATTCAGCTTTATTCCTCTTTCTAACTCAGTGATTTCACATGAGCCAAAAAAAATACACATTCATGTTGCTTGAGATGTTTGATAATGAAGCTCTTCTTGTAACCATCCTTGGTTTTAAATTTCAACTCATCTTACACACTGTGAAAGAGTCCACAGTACACACTGACCTGGCCTCGATGCAGGCAGAACGTAAACATCCCACATGTGATGCACAACACACAGTTTTGCTAACAGATTACACGTGTGTGTCACCGGGCTCAGCGGACACTTAAAGACGCGCCGGTGTACGTTTCCACTTTCAGTTACTTTGAACATCAAATTGTTAATATGATCTAACAGCTGCAGTGGCCTGAGCAGCGTGAGATGACGGCAGTGGTTAGGGACTGTACTGTGTGCGCTGTGTCAGAGGTCACGTGTTTCATCAGCACCACCAACTTAAACGGAGAAGTTTGAAAAAACAAACAAACCCAAAAACATTACAAATGTACAAAAACTGGCATTTATGTCCACAAAAGACCTTTTTAAAGATAAAAGCCTGATCTTATTATATGATTAAAGGTTCTTATTTAAAATTTACCCCTCTATTAAATATTCAGCTAACAGTTAACAAGGTTAAGAAAGAGAAAGTTAAACCATGGGCCATTCACTCCTTGCTGACGTGGACAAAAGCATTTTGTGCAGCAAACTTGTGTCTTTTGTCATAAATATGTTGTTTGTTTTATCTCCTTTAGCTAGCTAGCCAAACCACTGGTTTGAAAGGAAAACCTTGTAAAGACATCATAAATAAATATGTGCTTGATGGATTCATAATTGATGCTGCGCGAAAAAATTGGTAACATTCAAAATCTCAAGTAGATGGTGATCGCTTTAGGAAAGGCAGGAAAGAAAGAGCGTACGTTTTGTACTGCAGCAGAGGGCTTGTTAGCCCTAGCATCTAAGCTACGATAAGAAAAACACATTTTGTATTCAAAGTACCGATTTGTAAAGCTCAGTAATGTCGCGCAATGAGCAAAGCTTGTTTTAATGTCACAGTTACTGTTACTGATGCCTAGTCTGGGATATCACATAAGCAGAAACACTGTCAACAACTATAAATGTACAAGAAACTTTTGATTAACCAGTTAAAATCACGTGTTGCATAAAATGTTTGGCTAAGATTTCACAAGTCAGACAAATTATTTATTCATGGTCTTTGAATACGACCCTTTTTTCATATTTAACGTCCAAATTTTATTCTTCTGACCTAAACGTACTTTTTTTAATTACTCTTCGCAAATTCTAACAAAAACTTTCACCGCATTTAAAAACATTTCTTCTCTCTTTTTATTTCTGCCCTTGTTGCTTTGCCTTTTCCCAGAACACAACTATAATTAAGGACATGATTAAATAAAGGTTATATTGATGCGCTGTACCAGCTCATGGTACAAACTGATTTAGCTCTAGTACAACACAGTACAACGTACATGTTTTGGAGCAGTTGTTTCTTCACATGTTGTTTGAACTTCACTTAATTTTCGAGGCGTTAATAATAAGCACAGGAACCATCTGAATAGTATGTGAACACACGGTTACGTATGCTAATGTTTGTGAGCCTTAGTTATGTACGATTGCTCTAAATTCTGATCTGATTGTGAAATACACAGTGGATGATAAGAGTGAACTGAACTTTACTTTTTGAAAAAACAAACAAACCTCAACACAGTAAAGGAAGGTAGTTGATTAATGGTACATTTCTGGGCCTCCAAAGTAAGGCTCTGTGGCTGCTGTTGGTGGTGAGCTAGTTAGCTTGGCCTGGCCATAAATTAAGCTAATTTCAACGCAGATAAATAGATTGTTTCATTTGAAATGTACACACTTATCTTTGGAAAGGCAAGAAAAAACACCAAAGAGTTCAAATGCACATTGTTGAGGACAATGATGGAAATATCCAGAAATTACATGTCAAGCCTAGTTAATGGTCAGAGAGGGAGTGACTGACAATACTGACAACTGAGGCACATACAAGCAAAATGTTTCCAACATAATACAGTATGAGGAGCCCTGGTGTATCACTTGGTATCCTGTGGTTTGCATAATTAGACCATTAGGACTACAGAATATAAAAGGCCTTTATAGAGCACAGAAAAACGCTGAACGGATGCCCTTCCAAAAAAATCAAATTCTTACAAGATGCGCTATATCGTTCTAATTGAACCCAGAAGGAAACCGATGTTAACCCAACACTGAACTCTCTAGAGTTTCTGCCTAATGTAAACTAAAACTCTAAAGTTTCAGTTTACGTGAACATGAGGCAAATTCCAAAGCAATACAGTTATAAGAACAAACAAAAAAGAAACTTTACAGTTTAATACAGACATAACTTAAAAAGATAAATACCATTTTTTCTTTTTTTTTTTCAAAGTCAGTGCTTATTCAATGACAGCATTTTTGAGTTTCTCAAACTATGGCTTGGTTCTGGGTCAATAACAAGTGTTTGACTGTTGCGAGCCTGGATTCGTTCAAGTCTCTGTGTTATTTAAGCGATTCAATTTGGAATGAGAATCTTTATTAAAGGCGTCGGCAGCAGGCAAAGGTAATTGCGGTGCTTCTTCTCTCCTGTCTGGACGTCACCATTTAGACTAGAACTGCAGTTTTAAAATGTACTTCAAGCCAGAATTGTGCAAGAAGGAGAATGCAGGCTTATTCCAGAATCGTCTTCTTCGTTCTTGTGCTTTGTGAAGTGAAGGCCTGTTAATGTTTCACTTCCAAATGACAGAACCAGTTCATTATCAGGGAATATGTTCCATGCCATTCTTCTAGGTTAGACATCTGCACCATGAAGGAGTCAGTATGCTTAAGATGAGTTGGCACTCTTTCCAAAACTGACAGCGATCACTTAAAGTACGAACTGACCTGGGGTTCTCTGAAGCACACTAACAAATACAACCAAATGAAAACAAATGCTTTTACCCAGTCTGAAGTTTGTGTGCCTCGCTCTTATAAACATTCCAGGTACTAAACGTAGGAACAGGACGTTACAGGATCTTCTTTGTTTCAAGAACAGTCTTCCAGTATATCGGTACACTGACTTCATTTATACCACTTTTCATTAATGTTCTTGTTGTCTTTACACATTGGACTCTACAAAGGGTCTTTTTGGTTTAACCGGAGACGTGGGACCTGTACGTCTCTCAGTCGGTCTGTCCGAGCAGCTGTGGATCATGGGCAGCGTCCGAGCCACCTTCACATCCACATAGGAGGGATTCTGACTGGCAACCTGCACTGAGCCCTCGCCCTGATGAACAGTTCCTGGCGTCACCTCATAGAAGTCCAGCTGGTCGTCATAAGAGGCGTAACCATTGTGGGCATTGTTGTTGCTGCGGTTGTGGTAGGCAAAGGATGAGAGCTGGGGCGGAGGAGGGTTTTTGCTGGGCGAAGTGACAACTGTGTCCACTGAAGACACGGCCCAGGAGCGAGACGGACTGAGACAGGACGCTGTGCTGGACGGAGCCTGTTGCTGATACTGCTGGTGCACCCTTGCTGTCTTGTCGATTACTCCCATAAAAGGAGTGTTCCTAGATGACCGTCCCACCTCTCCAGGGTAAGTCCCACCTCCTGACAAGCATATTTCTGACTGGGGAGAGGTGATCGGGAAGTTATCATCATGGTAACCACTAATGCTTCTAGCAGAGGCCAGATCAGAAGGTAAATCCATGTGCTGAGCAGAGGCTGATGTCCTAAAGCCTGGCCCAAGATTAGGTGGCTGTCCAGTAGCAAGACTACCACTACTGGGGGAGAAACGGACGCTGACACTCTGGGAATGGATGAGAGGCCTAGGGGAATGACCAGAGGAGGTTGGGTGGGCACTGAGTGGACGTCGAAGACCACCCTGGGGTTGATACTGATAATCGTGTGATGACTGAAGCCTATCTGAAGACCCCATTGCTGCCTCTGTAACTTCCAAAGGGTAGTAGGCTGCTTTGGATTGGTTACGGCTGAACTGACGGGACTGGCCAAAACGGTTTACCCCCGCCCACTCGGCTCCTGCTCCTTTCCCATATCCAGATGTGCCTCTGGCCTGGCAAACCATGTCAACATCTTCTTCATCCTGTACATAAGAAGCTCCAGAGCTCAGGCCAGGCTGAGCCAATGGGCTAGGCCTGACATCCATGGGATTTGAGCAAAAGCCTTCCCCAAGCTCTGCTAGTTCTTTGGGCAGATGGACAAACTGGGAATAGGAAGAACTTCCCAAAACCATGCTGGAGTGGGTAGATGAACTGGGCTGATTGGTTCTGACCACCTGTGCTTTGGCTGGCTGGAGCCAGTGGCCTTGGACAGGGTTCTGCTTCTGGAACCTCTGACTAACCAGAAGGGGGTGACGCTGGACTCCCTGGTTGTGATCTAAGTCAGACTGTGGGTAGTTTTGTAGACCCACACTTTCTGACAATGCAGGCATACTTTCAGACACTGTGGCACCTCGCTGCTGATGCTGCATTAGGGAGGAAGTAGGGCTGAAATCGTGATAGGAGGTGGAAGGAGGGGGAGGTGCAGAGTGACTGGGTGAAGAAAGGGAGGCTGCGTGGGTGGGACTGGGGAGGTGATGATACAGATGAGTGGGGGACAGGGAGGAGGGCGATGGCACCCCAGAGTGGCAGCGGGTGTCAAGACTTTGAACCACAGGTTGAGGGTGACAGGGAGAGGAGTCTCTTTCCCTGAAACTGCTCTCTGCTTTCTCTTCTTCCTCCTCTTCCTCTGTCAGCCCCTCTCTATCCTGTACCTGCAAACAACCTGAATCTCTAGACCTGGCCTCGCTGATGGACATGTTTTGCTGATAGATGGGATTAGATGATGGAGGATGAAGGTCTTTTTGCTGCGCAGCCTGCCGACACTCTTCTTTGACCCGTGACAGCAGGCGCTGGATCTCCCGGTTGGATGGGCACAAACGGCTGGCCTCAATCAGGTCCTCCAAAGCAGCGTGGAATTGTCTGGGTTGTGATGGAGTGAAAACAGGACAAACTTCAGAAGATGTCACAAAGAGAATGTTTATATAAAAATGTTTCCTGGTGAATGGTGCCCCATGATAACCACTCATCACTGGTGGAAAATTTGTGTGGTTGGTAAGTGGTTGCATGAAGCTGCTGGCTGTAGCATTTGGTCACAGGGAGGTTTACTGCTACTTTAACGGGAGATGGCCTCCTTTTCTGGTTTGTGCTCTACTTTTTCACACCTCACCACTTAATGGTGGTTAGTTAGTGACTGAGTGCAGACAAGTTAACGTCTTCTATGCAAACTATGAGTGACTGCAGTAACCTTCTAGCAATCGAAGCAATCACAAGATGCTTTTTGGTCCAGCACCCTTTTTGCAACCGCTTTCCCAGCGATTGGAGGTGACCAGGGGATTGCCAGCTGGTCTCTGGGCCTGTGTGTCTGAGTTTGCTCAAACTCTGTGTAGAGCCTTACCATGGAGGTAACTGGACACTGACAACACCCAGCCAAGCTAAAACACACGAGACCCTACCTGACAGCACACGTCTTCTTCTTCTTACATCCAGATCTCGCTATCTCTCAGGTTTTCTTCACATGGTAGTGAGCCTAAAACTACTCAACTCTTTCTCGCTGGAATCTCACATCTAAATTTGAAATTGTTTAAAACAATAAAATCATCGTAGTTCCACTGCTGAGGATCCAAAGAACCCAATCTCTCAGAAGATGAAGATCGGTTTGTTTTATTCAACGCTTTTTCTCATGACACTGTAATTACCTGCGGCTGCGTTTGGCGCGAGCTCTGGCATAAAAGGCTTCGTAAGATTTGGCTTTTAGCTCCAGGGCCTTGGTAGCAAACTCCTCAGCAAGGCTAAAGTCCTGGAAAGAAGATTAACGATATATCAATACTGACATACATTTTAGAGATTTGTTTTAAAATAAGAAGCAAAATATTCTCAGCGTCGGTGTGTGGGTAAGAAAAAGCCTCACGTTCATCTTGCGGCGGCAGCGTGACAGGTTGAGCAGCACGCACACTCTGAGCTGTTTGAATGTCTTCAGCTCGTCTCCTGGAAACTTCTGGAGAGCTGACTGATAGGAGAGAGCGGCTTCCCTCACTTTACCTTGCTGGAAAGAAAAAAAAGAAACTCTTTAAGAAAGAAGTTTGGAATATCGAATAAATGCTTCTCATCAAGCTGGAAATGTGTGTTACCTTGTACAATTTATCTCCTTCTTGGATCAATTTACTGAGCAGAACCATTAAGATATCTGGCTTTGAGGTCGCCATGGCCCAGGTTGCAGGTCCTACACACACACACACACACATGCAAGCTTAGTTTAGGCATATATGAAGGATGAGTTAGAATTCATGAAGGCTCATTCTGTACGATTAAGTCTTGCTAATGGAAACTAAATATGGGAGTGTTACTGCACAACTACAACATTCGTGGTTTGATTCCTGCTGTTAAACTGAACCAGAGTCTTGCTTCTACCTATTTTGGCTCCCTTCTTCAGCAGAGCGATGACTGCGGAGGTGTTTCTGCAGCCCACTGCTCGGTCCAGAGGGCGCATCCCGCTGCAGTCCACATGCTCCACTGATGCACCGTGATCCACAAGGTACTGCACCTGGACACGGATCAAAGACACATTTAGCACATTTGGTGCCTTTTATGTTTAGGATTTTTCACCACTTTTATAATTCTCTTCATTGTTGCATTACATTGCTCTCTGCAGCGGCTGCAGAACAGGTAGGACAGATACGCTGTAATGTAAGTAATGCAAACACACTCATGGTTACTCTGCTTTAACACACCACTTCTGGGTCACCGCAGAATGCAGCCAGATCCAGAGGCGTGCGCCCGTTGCGGTCTGCGTGAGTTGTGGCTGCTCCTTTCTCCACAAGCTCTCTGACCAATGAGAGCTGGCCTTTCAGACACGCCCAGCTCAGCGCCGTTAGCCCCTCTCTGTCGGTCTGTTCGAGGGAGGCTCCTGGAAACAGAGAAGGAGATCCATTAGGGTCGGAGCTATTGTCAGGTTAGCGTGATTAGAATGGGAGCTCTAAGGAAGACAAATAATCCAAACGAGGCCTTGCTAGTCTCAGAGCACAGATGATATTTCTGTCAAAACTGTAAATTCCTACAGTGGACTGTTCGATCAGCAGGACAACAGATTCATTTTATATTTATTCTACTACAGTTTTTTAATCACTATTAGGTTACAGCAGGGGTCCCCAATCCCAGGCCTGGAGGGCCTGCAGGTTTTAGATGTTTCCTTGATCCATCACAGCCGATTCAAATGGCTAAATGACCTCCTCAACATGTCTTAAAGTTCTCCAGAGGCCTGGGAATGAACTAATCATGTGATTCAGGTGTGTTGACCCAGGGTGAGATGTAAAACCTGCAGGACACCGGCCCTGGAGGACTGGGATTGGGGACCCCCGAGTTACAGTATCATCAGTGAAACTCCACATGTCCACAGCTGTCTTTCCAACACTCCAGGTTTTCCTTAATTGTCAGTGTTGAGACCGATTTACTGACACAGATAAAACACTATTCTATTAAACATACAGTCAGTTTACAAACTGAAACAATAAATGATGACAGTCTTATGAAAAAAATCGATTGATCTTTGTTGAATGTTATAATTTGTTTAATGATCTGAAGCATTAAAATGTGACAAATATGCAGAAAAATGAAGAAATCAGGAAAGAGGCAAAGTCCCAGCAGTGTACATACTGCTGTACAATCCCACAGCTGTCCTCTCAGATTAGTACGTTAGCGTTTGTGGTTATAAGATCACTTTATAAAGGTTTTTTTTAACATTTGAATCCTGATCAAAGATTCAGATCACTTTCTGACCGAACTGGAGTTGGACATAAGCAACGTGAGTGCTGGTTTATTTGCATTGCTGCAGCAACTTGTGCTGTTTTTCTGGCTTTACAGAGCAGTGTGTGATTACCGTGATCCAGCAGCAGCTGGCCAGTGCTCATGTGTCCCTCTGAGGCTGCAGTCATCAGAGCCGTTCGCCCCTGTTGGTCCACCATATTCACCTCCACCCCCTGATTCAGAAACAACTCCACCACCTGACCGAAGGATGCAGGAAGAGGAAGACTGCAGTTATCTGCTGCAGGTATGATGTGATCAAGTGTCTGTTTGCTGTCTGGTTCCACCATACCTGCCAGTGACCCCGTCTCACGGCGCTGAAAAGTGGAGTGACACCCTGCCTGTTTCCTTGCTCCACAGCTGCTCCCTGATCCAACAACAGCCTGCAGACAGACAGACAGCCACATCCTGCTGCTGCTGTCAGAGCTGATGCACACACAGAGTGAGACAAGGGAAGCAAGACCATTAGAAACTTGTAACTGAACATATGACATTATAAAGTTGTGGTAGGTGTTAGAGAACAAACATTAAACATAGAAGCCAGACTTTATTTTTAAAAGACGTGATGGATATTAAATAAATCAAGTCTGAGCTTCAGTAAAAAAAGGTTTGCAATGAAAGAAAATCAGCCGGGTCTGATCCTGGCTCTGCTGGAGGCTTCTTCCTGTTAAAAGGGAGTTTTTCTTTCCCGGTGTTGCTTGCTCTTTTAGGGTCTTTATCTTACAACCTAAAAGACCTTGAAGCTACTTTTACTGTAATTTAGTGCTACATAAATAAAACATCTGTGTTCCTAAGAGAACCTTTTGTTTTCAATGCAGTTCTCCATTGTGCATTTTCTTGTTTCCATTTAGTTTTTATTGTTTCAGTATTGTTGTTATTGTATCAGCCTGTTTGTAGCAACAATTTTTTACATTCACTCTATGTTTTAATTTTATATATTTATTTTTTCTCTCTGTTGTTTTTTTTGTACTTATATAATATAAATAAAATAATCTTGGCCAGAGGAAGCAAACATGTATACGAGTCTAAATACTTTTGGTCAAAACTGCATTTTTCCTGTTCTTAGTGGAGTGAACACTTTGGTCCACTAGATGCTACTCATGTCATGTATAGTAGTTCCTGGCTGATCAGTCATTTTGTCCCGTTTACTTCTCATTAAACTATGAGGTTGTGGTGGGAAAATAAGCCTGCTGCATCATCCTGAATTAGTGCTTTGAGCTCTCAGACAGAGTAGAAAAGCGCTATATAAGAACCAGTCCATTTACCATTTACATCGTCATTACCTGTCTCTCCCCACAGACTGTCATATGTGTTGATCTCAGGTCTCTCCTCCCCTTCTTCATCTTCCTCTGGAAGGTCCAATAGATATGACACCATCTACACACACACACGCGACTATGTAATTATAGTTTCATGATTCAGTACCACACAGTGTTATACATTAAAGGTGTGTGTGTGTCTGTGTTTGTGTGTGTGTGTTATCACCTCTGTGTGTCCCATGCTGGCTGCAGCAATCAAAGCCTGCTGCACCGCTTGGCTCCTGCTTGCCCCCTTCTGGCCACAGCAGGTAGTACAACTCCACTCCGCCCTCTTTAGGAGAAAGCGCAGCACCTCGAGGTGGCCTCGCTGGGCTGCGTGAACCAGCACGCACCGACCGGCGCCGTCCACGTGACCCACCTGCACCCAAAGAGACAGACACTCAAAAACAGGGTTGGCACTCTTTCTAGTTTCAGTTGTAATGATGTCACTGACCATCAGAAAATGTTATGAGACCAAGAATCAAAAGAAAAAGAGCAAATGAATTTAACATACATATAACATATCACATATTTCATACAGAAAATACAGAAAGTGATTACAATTACCCCTTGGGGATAAATAAAGTCTTTCTGATTCTGATTACGTTTTTCTGCGAATGGTTGATCTGCAAGCTACTGAATTATGGGATATACTGTACAGAATCCTGTGAAAACTTTCTTCTTCTCATGACTCTGTCTCTTCCTGCTGTTGCCATTCCTTGCATGAGCTGCAAACATCTGTCTGACACCAAACTGCACATGTGGAGTAGAAATGGTAGACAGCTACCTTGGCCCTGTGCTGACTCAGCATTATGACGATATCCAGGTGACCAGCTGCAGCAGCGAATCCCAGTGCAGTCAAGCCATCATGTGACCGTGCATCCGGCTAAAAATTCAAAGTGGAATTGTGGTTGCAGTAAATTTGCTCCTGTTAAAACCCAGCGATGTGTCTTTATGAACTCACATGATATTTAAAAAGCTCCAGAGCTTTTCTTTTTTCTTACCTGTGCTCCGTGGTCAAGCAGCAGCGCTACAGCGTCAGTGTGGCCCAGGTGAGCGTGGACACACAGAAGGGGGGCGTTGTTGAGGACATCGCTACAGTGATCCACGTCAGCTCCGGCCATAATCAGCAACCTGCTCACCTGGAAAAGGCAATAGGAAAGTAGAACTGTGTGTGTGTGTGTGTGTGTGTGTGTGTGCGCGTGCGTGCACGCATTGTATGTTACCTTGATATTGGGGGTGTAGAGGTTGCGCAGTGATGCAAGAACAGGGCTCAGGCTCTGGGTGCTGTATGACAGCCACAGCCCTTGCAGAACTGAGGAGGAAACCCCTAGCTTCTTACTCAGGCCCTGGATGAGGAGAACAAATGCCACAGAAACCAACAGTTAGACATAAAACAGTGACATCTCATAGATTTGTGATCTGTAAAAAAATCTCCTGGTGTGATTTCTAGGGCCAGGTATCCACGCAGGTGTGTCCAACTTTGTGTGTGAGAGCTCGCCTTGTAGATGTGCGCCTTCAGGATGTGATGCCCGAGCTCCAGTGTCTGCTGTCGGGTCAGCTTTCCTGCCTGTCTGCAGAGCCAGAAGGACAGGAGAGTGTGGCCACTCCTGGAAACAAACACACAGCCCAATGAGAAACATCCCTCCCCGTTTTCTTCTCTCTCTATTTGTCACTCATGCCCTCTGGCTGACTATACCTGGGGTCACAGAGGAACCTGTCATCCTGGCCTTCCTCCCTCCACATTAGCCACTCCCTGAAGGAGCTGTGGTTTAGCATCCGGCTGCCGTCGCTGCGCCGCAACAGGAAGGAGGAGAGCTGCTCCAGGCGCTGTGAGAACTCCGCCCATTGCAGCGAACCTCCGGTCAGGGTGCCCGCATTTACCACCTCAAACAGCTGTGCATCGACAGTATTGTATCCACTGTTAGCAATTATTAGCATGCTAGCACTAACTGAAGCATAGCTGAGGCTGAAAGGCACGACAGTAAGTTTGCTAATCTTTGTTCATAAAAAATATCCTGGCAGCATCACTGGATACAAAGGATGGTTCTTACAAGATGTCGCAATTATACACACAATCGATGCATTTCAAGTTCAACTTTGTGGGCTTAAATCTATTCGCAATATCAAATATGGCTACATGAAGTGCTCTGTGAGTGACATCACGGTTTAATTATAATGGTGATAAAGATGACAGAGAAACATTGTACAGTTCCCTTTCCTTGTTGAGCAGCAGAGAAGGAGGGGCCACCAATTAATTTTGAGCCAGCAAGAGAAAAATATGTCGTCAGTATTGCTAATGCTAACTAGCTAGCTAAATTTTTATCAGGTTTTGATGGTAAAAGCACACAGTAATTATGCTGCAGTGCAGTAATTCAGTGTGTGCATTTGTTCAACAGTCTTCTTCATTGTAGAAAGAAGTATGGCGTGTATGTGTGGTCAGATGTTCACAGAATGTCACTTCCACTAAACTCATCCTGTTCTGAGTCCGTAGTGTGAACGTGTACACAGACTGAGCTGGTGTGCCATGCTACAATCACACTAGAGAAAACAATGTCTGGAGACCACAGCATGACCAAACATGACTAAATTACTGCAAACTTGTTGCTTTTGAAATGGCTGGGGACCAGGCCCGTGACCACTGGCAGTCAGCTGCTATCCTTAAAACAACTTTGCTGTGTTAAGATGGCAGAATAACAGCAGTAAGACGGAATCAGTCTGCTATTAGTTTGCAAATGACTGGGATCAAGGTAGCAATTACATGCAATGATGCAACTGTGATACCACGATTAACTGCGATAAATGTGCTACCTGCAGCCAATCACTGATCTTTCCTAGCTGTCCTGAGCCTTTACCTGCTGGTCAGTCAGCGGGTGCAGCGATGCCACAGTAACGTTGAGTAAAGGTAGAACTCTCTGGAAGGACGACTGGGTGGGGAAGCGCATGTTGAGCTGCAGCAGGTAAACCTCTGCTAGACTCACAGGAACCACCTCCACACACACACACACACACACACACACACACACACACACACACACACACACAGAATGGCAGCTAGTAAACTTTTTGGCAATGCAATTCAAATACAGAACTTTCAATGACAGATTAAGTTCAGGGTCGACTCATTGAAACTAATGTAGATGATTTTCAGTGAGGCTCAGACGCTGGATTTCAGAAACTGTCCCTTTAAAACTTGTTTGACAAAATTTAATGACTGAAATAAATTTAAAAATAAAATGTAGTCAGAACAGTCAGTCCCTTTAAATACATTTACTCACATCCTGATATAATCTCCGAGAGCAAACTGTGACAGTAACTGACTGAATGTGTCTAAAGCTTTTTAATCAGTGATAGCTACAGTAGCATAAAGTCTCCAGTACGGGGAAACTGGCTGCTACAAAAGCCTGGTTGATGGTAAGATGGTAGTAACTGTCCTGCACTTGGGCTAAACAAAGATGGTAAAATGACAAGTAGACAGTAGAGAGTTCGTGGAGTTCCTGTAACAATGTGATGTCATGTGGAAACTAGGAATACCTTTTAATAGCTTTCATCCGTGTTTAAAGGACAGTCCAAGTGCTTTAAGCTATGTTGATTTTATTTCAATTGACAATTACTTCTTTAGTCTAGTTTTTATCAGTCTCTACTTCCTTCAGGACTTTATTTGACCTTCACCTTCTTTCCCCATCTCACCTTGAAGCTGGAGCTCTTCAGAACAAGGTATCCCCCCTCTATCAGGTCCAGGATCAGTTTTAGATATAGATATGAGCCTCTGCTCAGGCTCTTCAGGTGGCTTATCAGTTTGGACAGTGCAGTGTTGTCGAGGCGGCCATTGCTCAGTGACACATTGCTTTGGATCTCAGTGCTGCTGTGGATACGCTGCATCAGGTAACCCTGAGAAGAGACAGGCTGATGCAGTACAGACAGAGACGGACAGAGGAATGGATCTGTTTACACCTTACCTGCAGGTCCTGGTCTATGGCGCTATTCTCATCCATTCTGTCCAAAGAGATGCGGTGAAAGGGTAGAGAATGAGTGATGTCCTGATTGAATAAAAACACAAAGAAACAGATTTTGTTAGTTCAGAGAAACTTTTGTTTTTGTTTATTAGCAGACTCGTGTGTGCTGCTCACACTAATTTAATAATGTATACTTTATTGATCCCCGTGCATTGAACCCATTAACTCAGTGAAGAGGGGATGGTACCTTGCCCAGGGTAGCCGTTCAGTGGATTCGAACCCCTGATCCTCTGATCGTGGGGCGACCACGCTACTTTTGGCAGCACAGACACCAAATTTGCTTCAAAATAATATCATTTTAATTAGATTCTAAAGGTTCCAAACCCATAACACATATGCAGTTAAAACAGGTAACAATGACAGATTTACCGTACGATGCTCTGTTACAATGCTGGGAACCCAGGAGCCACTGCACTAGCATGGAGTCTTTCTCCAGACCCTTTCAAGCCTGTCACAGGTGTTCAGGGCCAAACTGCTCTCATCTATGGAGCTGCCAATTCTAGATTTCTTCAGGCTCCACGGTGCTGGGCTGTTAGCAAAAGGCCCACTAGAGGACATGGGGACCACCCTCATGAAGTCTGTTTCTGATTGTTTGATCAGAAACATTGCACCAGTTCTCATCCTCTTCATCCCTGTCCCTCTCCTGGAGGAACTCTAGGAGTAACTCCTGAAATCTCTCCTATGTTCTTGAAACTGTGCTGGAATACACAGCAAACCTTGTGTCAATGGCACGCATTGAGATGCCATCCTGGAGGAGCTGGACTACCTCTGTAGGGTCCAGGTGTCACCTCATGCTATCAGTCAAAAGCAAACAAATACCAAAGTGGTGAAAAAACAGTTGGAAAAGATGAGGCGGTCGGTGTCCTCCAGCTGGGAAACCATTCCTGATTTGGGGATTGTTGCCCCTCTAGTGCAGCTGTTGATGATTTAAGCTAAGTCCTCCTTTAACATCTGTTAAAGTGTGCTCTTTGGCTATTGGTCACCGTTGTGATCTTACACTTCTGTGTGTTTGTGACTTGTGTTTACCTGCTGACTGGTCCTGACAGTGGTGATGACCTTCAGCCAGGAAGGAAATTTCTGGATGGTTCGGGACAGAAAGGAGGTCAGCGTGTCTCCGTAGTCCGGCCGGTGGAACTCTGCCTCGTTTAGCCCATCAATCAGAACAATAAGGCCCGCCCCTTCTACATGCAATTTATTTTCTGGAAAGCAAACAACGTGGATGGCTGCACATCAGTTTACCAAACATAAGCTAGCAGAAAGTAGCAGAAGCTGTACCTCTGTGGAGAGCATCGAGTGGCTCTAGTATTCCTTTCTGAAGGGCAGAGATCGGATCCTGGATACAGGAGCGCAGACTGAGCATGCTCTGGAGCTGTGGCGCCCGGTGCAGTAGTTCACGATAGGCGGCCAGCTGAGGAGCGCCACTTAGTGTAGCCGCCATGTTGTGGACGAACTCCGGAACGAGACAGGTGTGACAGTTATCGGCCTGGCAGAAATGATAGGAGACTACCTACAAAAGAGGGGCAGAAGAAAGCCGGTGAATCATCTGTAGATGTTCAGTGATGAGGTGGATCCACACGCTGATATACTGGTTGCTATCAGAGCGGTCTAATTCATTCTAATTCTTTTATGGTCATTTCACCGCTGTACACGAGCAGTCTACAGAAAAAGCACAAAGGGTCATCTTTAAAAAGTATAAGAAGGAATGAAGTAGTGATACTACCTGTCCCGCGAGCCTCCTCAGCGCCTCCTCCTGTCTCCTCCTCATTTCTGGTGTACCTGGACAGCTTTCTCCTGATCCCCCTTCATCTGCTCCTCCTCCGCCTCCTCTGCCCAGAGAGTCGTGGGAAAAAGAAACGGCCTCCACATCTGGGAGATTCAAAGATACAAACGCGTCATTCCTTCTGAGCAGCTGTTGCGTTCGTTGACTGCATGATTTTACAGTGTTGTTCTGATGCCTGGCTCGGCTATGTGTCTGGCTGCTGGCCCGGTGGATTTTATTGGGTTATATATGATGACTGTTCCTCTGAGTGAATTCATGGTTGTGATAATATACTTGTCAAAAGGGTTACTGGAAAAGCCCCTGGTAGAGTCGTCTTCATTCAGTGCTGTGTAGAAGCTGTTTTTTGGTGGTAAATGCAGCTTTGAGTCTTGGTGGAGTCTTTACACCATTTTGGACCTCGTCCATCAGATTGGATGTTCGAAGCTTTTTGTCTAAACTACTCAAAGACAGTCAGAGCCCCGTCTTGTCTGCGTGCGTTGGCTCTTTATCTTGCTGAATAATGAGCCTCTATCCAGTCTCAGCAGTATGTGAGGGGCTTAACATTTGCATACATTTTTTAAAGTATTTGCTAATAGTGACATAATTTCTCATGTATGATACAGTTTATAAAGCTGTGAAACAGGAGGGATCGTTTCCTCTTACGTTTGTGTATGGTCTGGCTGCTAGAAGCATTTGGCCACATACGGTTTCCATGACAACTAAGCGCCACCAAGCGAGCAATGATGGCGGTTTTGCCAAATCCCATGTTGCCGATGATAAGCGCGCCCCGGCTGGTTGCTGGATCATCACTGCGGAGGCAGGTGTCCATTTCTTGGAAGAGCCACTCCCTGCCGGTGAAGAGCCAATCAGATGAGAGACCAGGAACCTCGAAGTGAAGCGGCTTCAGGTTTAGAGAGGGAGTGAAACGAACCGCTGGAAGAGAAGGAAGAGAGGAGCACGTGTAACACTGCCATTTAGAATAGCTGCATCTGGGGCTGTTTGACACCCTGTGGGCGTTTACCTCTGTGGTCCTGTTGACTACGAATCCCAGAATTCTGTCTAGGCATTCTGAGGGACGTCCTTGAAGGGATGTGTCTCTGCTGCTCATCGAGATAAGCCAGGTCTTCAAGGTGGGCCGAACTAGTGGCTAACGAGAAAAAATGAATAAAAAATTACACAGATGCTACAAAACCAGAGCCGCTTGTAGGCTTATTTTTTTTCTCTGAAGAAAGTCACGCTAGCATTTCCTCCATGCTTCCAAAGTTTGTTAGCTATGTGTCCTCAGTACTCGATACAAACACTTCTGGCACTTTGCTAAAACGATGCATTCACATTCTTGCCAAAGGTTAGACGACAATATTCTTAGATTTTTTTTTTTTTTAAATGAAGATACAGCTAGGAGAAATTAGCTTTAGCCTAACTTTTTTTTGGCATAGTCAGTATAAAAGATGGCTGTAGTCACTGTTACCCTCTGCTTTGTGACATCTTACGATGTAGTCTGGAGTTAAGCACAGTGGTTAAAAGAGCTTGGACCAGTTGGTCCCACACTACACGCTCCATCTTTATCACTTTCTATCACTTCTCTCGCCCATTGCTCAGCTTCAGCTGCTCACCTGACAGAAGGCTTTAGCTGTGCTGTACCTTATCTATGAAACATATCACCACGTCACCTTCATCAGCCAGACTCTTTGGCACATACTACACGCTCTTGTTTTACATCCTATGCAATCATGTTAGTGCTTACAAATGCTCTCAGTAACAAATATGTTACAAATCGCTGAATGAACACTTCAAACAAATTAATTTTAACATAACACCAACCAACACCTGAGGTCTGATGTATGTATGAAGACAAACGTGTATAGAGATTCAGAACAGATTTCTGTATCTGTAGTTAGCAAAGCTAACCAGCAGGATTAATAGGACTTCAGTATCTTGACAGTTGCTATAAAGTTGATATGAAATGTAACAAAGCACTAATAAAAGTTAAAAACTTCACCTTTCCCTGGCTGCAAACACAAAACCGTGAGAAACCTACCAGAGCGTTTGTCTTAATGACTCCAGTAAACGATCCTGTTTCACTGCAGAGACTATGAGTGCAGGCTGTGCCTGGTATCCTGTATGTCACTTCCTTCCTTCCCCAAAGTGCTCATGGATTTTTAGCTTTTATTGAAACAGGAGAAGGAGAAGAGGAACCGGAGAACGGGCTCTGAGCATGTTACCCAAGCGCCATCTCCATTTTTCAGCTTGTTGCCTTTTATCGGCAGATTATAAACTAGCGATGATAAGCTATTTAACACCTTGTTTTTAAATTCCTGCCTGTGTACAGATTAAATCAGCCACAATAACATAGACCCTGTGTGCCTTTGTGTGTTTCTGAAACACTGTCTTTAACTCTACAGTCTAAGGCAGGGGTGTCCAACTCCAGGCCTGGAGGGCCGGTGTCCTGCAGGTTTTAGATCTCACCCTGGGTCAACACACCTGAACCACATGATCAGTTCATTACCAGGCCTCTGGAGAACTACAGGACATGTTGCGGAGGTAGTTTGGCCATTTAAACCAGCTGCGGTGGATCGAAACGTCTAAAACCTGCAGGACCCCGGCCCTCCAGGCCTGGAGTTGGACACCCCTGCTCTAAGCCACCTCAGCTGACAGCTGTAGCCCAAACCTGTACATGGAGAAAGCTAAAACGGACTTCTCTCTAAATACATGTGCATAGTTTGAAATGCCGGTTAGAAGGATTATTTCCTTTGTTCTCAGATTGCAAAGAATTGAAACAACTAAAAAACTAGTTAACAAGTCAAATGACCTCAAACATCTGTATTTTAAATCCACAAAAACAGACTTTTTATGTTTTTACTTTTTAAAATGAGGTGATTTTTTTTAAAGAAAGATTAGAAACTAGAGAAGAAGCTGCATTTTAATTCCTCACTAATGTCTGCATGTAATCCAATCAGACTGAAAAGTATCCTGGCTGCTTTTTGTAATGATAGGCAAAATGTATAAAACAAATTTCATCTTTTATTCAGTTTGATGCAAAATGAGTGAACGTGCCCATGATTTAATGTAACTGTTTGCATGTCTGTATACAAAGTGTGTTGCATATTCATTGGGACACTCACTCTGAACTCACTTTTAAAGAGCACAGGGGTGTACCATGAAGCCAGATTATAGGCTTAGTGAGCTGTGTCGAGTTTAAACTTCCTGTCGTACCGCTGACTCTCTTTTTACCTGGCTAAATCACCATGGCAACGTATACTGAGCACACCTGCTGGTCAGAGGCAGGTTATCTTTTGAGATTTAGTCTAAAATTGCCTGAAATCATCTGCAAGCACCACATTTTCACTGATTCTTTTAAAGTGAATTTTAGAGTGCTCAAAAAAATAAATAAAGGGAACACGTAAACAACACAATGTAACTCCAAGTCAGTCACACTTCTGTCTCAAGCTGTTGTGCAAATGGAACAAACATCAGGTGGAAGTTTTAGGCGAGGTGGTGACCACAGACCACTTCTCAGTACCTTTGCTTTCTGGCTGATGTTTTGGTCACTTTTGAATGCTGGTGGTGATTTCACTCTGGTGGTAGCATGAGGCGGAGTCTACAACCCACACCAGTGGCTCAGATAGTGCATCCGGGATGGCACATCAATGCGAGCTGTGGAAGAAGGTTTGCTGTGTCTGTCAGTGTAGTGTCCAGAGCATGGAGGCGCTACCAGGAGACAGGCCAGTGCATCAGGAGACGTGGAGCAGGACCAGCAGGACCGCTACCTCTGCCTTTGTGCAAGGAGGAACAGGAGGAGCTCTGCCAGAGCCCTGCACAATGACCTCCAGCAGAACACAAATGTGCATGTGTCTGCTCAAATAGTCAGAAACAGACTCCATGAGGGTGGCATGAGAGCCCGACGTCCACAGGTGGAGGTTGTGCTTACAACCCAACACCGTGCAGGACGTTTGGCATTTGCCAGAGAACACCGAGATTGGCAACTTCACCACTGGCGCCCTGTGCTCTTCACAGATGAAAGCAGGTTCACACTGAGCACATGTGACAGACGTGACAGAGTCTGGAGACGCGGTGGAGAACATTCTGCTGCCTGCAACCTCCTCCAGCATGGCAGGCAGTGGGTCAGTAATGGTGTGGGGTGGCCGCACAGCCCTCCATGTGCTCACCAGAGGTAGCCTGACTGCTATTAGGTACTGAGATGCTGGTGTGGTTGGCCCTGGGTTCCTCTTAATGCAAGACAATGCTAAACCTCATGTGGCTGGAGTGTGTCAGCAGTTCCTGCAAGATGAAGGCATTGATACTGTG
>VUQR01016803.1:0-37066 GCA_015108515.1 Hemichromis elongatus
CTTCCGTACGTTTTTCGCCATCTATCCCCTCTGACACCGTTCGACGTAGAGAGACCGTTCAACCACCGTTAGATTCCTCTTCTTTTGGACATGACTGCTTCTACTTTTCTCGTCTTTAACTTTTATATTTTTTAAGTTATTCCACTTTTTTAACAAAATTTTTTACCATGTATTTCAATGGGAGAGTCACTCAGGGCAGGGATTGGATGGTCGATACAGCTACCAGCCAATCCCAGCCCACGCGCTCCGGGATGTGGGCAGGTCTTAGCGTCGGAATTCCTTTGATCTTAAAATCATTCAGCTATGAGCATCCACGCTGCAGTTTCTTCAGAAAATGCATTCTCTAGTTTTCTTATAGTCCACTGTAACCAGAAATACCAAGCTTCTTTGATATCGCGTAGTCATACCATAAAGTACTGTGCAAGGGTCCAACCATTCCAGGATTCTTTATATTTTGCCCCAAAGGAGCTGGACTTGTCTTTCTTGAAAGTGGTCTGCAGGTTTTCTAAAGGTCTTTCAAAGTTCACTCATTTTCAGTTCAGTCCTTGCACTTGATCATTTTAAGAGGAATGTTGTTTGTTAAGCCTTTTAAAACTTGCCTATTAATCATTCTAACATAAGAATAGGCATCTATGGAAAAGATGAACCAGTGTTGTGTCTATACATAACAGAGAACAACGTAAAGAACTAAAAACTAGGCCCTTTTTTCTACTAGTAGTGTGTCACAAACAGTGTCTGAAAGTCATATCCTTGAGAAATAAGGGAAGTAATCCATCAAGGACCTGACATAGGACCTCACAGATGCATTTCCCCCCTTCAGATCCATCTATAGTTCACCTCATCAGAAATGGTCTCTCTGGCTGTCAGGGAGCCATTCTTAAAGAAGGGAAACAGAAAAAATCGCACATGGGCCAGACTGAAAATGAGTGGCAATATGTCCAATGCAGTAATGAATAAAAAAGCGAAATTTTTAGTTCAACTGTCACTCATGCACAGGGGACCTCAGGAAACGGGTTCAACAATCTGTTAAACATGATCAAGGTCTGTCATGGTTTGGGACTTTGGTTCAGCCAGTCGTGTTGGAGATCTTCGCAAAACTGATGGAATTATGAACACAGAAAAGTAACATCAGATTTTGATCCACCACGAGAAAGCATGTGATTGGCAACAGCTTCATTTTTCTGCTTTATATACTGTATTTACATAAGTGTTTATTTCAATAAATTGCTTGCTGCACCTATTGCCTGATTTACCTAGCCTAGCAAAATATAACAAAGTAAGGAGTGTTTCCAGACTTTTGCACTGTGCTGCAGATAACCACAATGCTTATGGTTCTGTGCTCTTATATATCTGATTTCAGTTGCTGGTAGTTGGTGGTTCCTTTGGCTTGCGGGAGTTCACACAAATCCGGTATGATTCCCAGAAGATCAGAAAAAGGGTTTGTAGTTCAATTCCTTTTTTTGATTAAAAATATCTAGTCAAGGTTTATTCAAAGTCACTTTAATTGTCAGTTACATTTAAACTCCTAGATCTTCACGGTTACATAAAACTGTCAAGCTGGAAAGCTCCTTCCTGTACAATGATAATTAAGCATACAGTTAATGGGTAAAATAATCTCTCTCTGTGCAGTACACTAGACAGTGTACAAGTTCTCCACCCAGTGGTTGGAATTGTTATTGCAGCAGCGGGTCAGATTTGTAGAGTGACAAAACAAAATGCACTTTATGTCTCATTGTTAAGAGTCCTGGATTTTTACAGATAGGTACACTGTGGCCAGTTTGACCTTTTTAAGTCATCTGAATTTAATACTTAGTTTGCCCATCTTTTCAGACAAGCACTGACAAGCTTTTCTACTGCGTTTAGAGTTAGTAGGTAGAAAAGCAAGCTGGGAGAACAAGCTCTAATAATTCATTAAATGACAACCAATTCATTAAAATGATGAATGGCTGACCATTTATTAGAAGGCATTACAATCTGATGAGCTGACTGTGAGGGGAAGTAACTGTTTTGTGCTATTTTACTGTGACATACGCTGGTGCGTGTTATCTGGGTGGGAGCCAGATGGCAGGGACATCTTTTCCTATTACTGTCCATGTGAAGCAGTACTAGACAGTTGATGATGATGATGATGATCATCATCATCATGGTGGAGGAAGGCATCAGGCCCCTGGCACTGTGCCTGTGCAGCAGCCCCCACACTTATCGCTCTCTCTGATTGGGCCTACAGCACAGAGAGTCGTGCTCCTCTCTCTGACTCTGTGGATTAAAGGTTCAACTCTGCTCTGTGTGTGTTTGCATGTATAATTTAATGCATTACATATCTAAAAAGAAGTATGCACATGATTAAAACCACTTTTACTGTATTTAGCTAGACTGTTATCGATCAATCTCATTATTTTGTTCTCACAGATAAGTGCTCACTTAAGTCAGTGAAACCACTCAGACTAAGTCACTGTGTGATCTGATTTGCATCTTCCCCACAATAATTTGATTTAGCCTGGTGGCAGAGATGAACCTGAATGCCTTTTCTATTCCCTGTCCAGATTTTTGTGAACTTTCTGTATTTCTGGCATACCCAGTTTGTACCTAGTTTCAGCTGCTAACACCACCACAGCAGGCACCTGACTGAATACTATTAATTCCCTGGTTTGAAGGCTCCAGATTATTCTATATATTATTAATAGGCTGTAGTAATGTAGGTCTAATTGTAAATCAATCATGGTGTTATGAAACTCATCAGTCAGCTGTGTAACTGCAGCATTATTGCTGTGAAATATTAGAACTCATTAAAAGTAATGATTCAGAATGGGATTCATTTCAGCCCTATTCTCAGGCAAAATCAATTTGAATTGCAAAGTCCTCATGGCTCCACTGGACTCAACTCTCTCTCCAATAACCTTCTTATATATGTGCGTGTGTGTGTATATGTAACTGAGCTGGGTAAGGTTGATGGCAATTCAAGGAGAACAATTTGTGCAGTAAAAACAGGGTAAATTGGATCGTCCCTCTGTGTTGAGAGAGTTCTACACCGCTGAGACAAAGTGTAGTGTTTCTTACTTCTATTTATAGTCACAAGAAAACTAGTTCACCTCTTCTGCATATGTCATCTTTTAAATAGCATAATACATAATATTTAATAACATTACCAAAAATAATGTGGGAGATGAAATGGTGACCTCATTTGCAAGTTGCAACACTACAAACCTTCATTTTAGTACGTTTAATTTCCTCTTAATAAACTATCATCAAATCAGTCATTCAAGCAAGCAGATCTTTTGCATGATCTCTTTATTTGTCACTAGTTCCTCTCTTTTTTCCTTCATCCTGCAGTTGGATCCTTCACTGGAGGCTAAAGTGAACATCCAGAGGCAGCCGGTCATACTGGAAGAAGAGTACGAGGTAAGGGGAACGAGGCTGTCGGACCAGCAATGGAGTAGATCAAAGACTGTCACTTGTGTAGTGTGTCTGCAGGAAAGCTGGGGAGAGCAAGAATCATGCTTTTAAGTTTCAAAATGCCTCCCTGGCAGAATTTTTGGTTGCATTGTTAAAAACCAAGTTAATTTACAGGACATATTGAAAGGAAAGATTGGTTTGGAGACAGCGGCATAGACACAAAGGCAGGAGGTGGAACTAGGGGAGGTGGCGGAGGTGGAGATGCAGAAAGTAAAGAATTGGATGTGGACAAGATTGGAAATGAGTACATGGAGGGACAGCTCAGATTGAGCGGCTTGGAGACAAAGTTGGAGACAACGTTGACATGGTTTGGGGATAGTGGATGTATTGGACAAAAATGTTAAATACGGAGCTCAGTAAGGCAAGAGGAGAGTTTGTGTGACAGAGGAGGATGTTGGGATGGGGTGCAATGAAGGCAGATGATCCTCATATATATATATACATATATATATATATATATATATATATCTCTATATAATTTTTTTTTTTTTTAATTTGGGCATCTTGGAGTTTAACTTGTTTGGGTTTTTTATTTATTTTTTTGCACTGCAGAAGCTAAAGGAGACGAATTTGGACGAATGGAAGAACATCCGTGGGCCTCGTCCCTGGGAGGACTCCAGGGAGTACCAGGAGCAGCAGCGCAGGAAGCTGAGCAATAAAGACTGAGACTGGAAGACATCAGGCTGAGCAGACTGCACATAGACACATAGACACACATACACACCGTGAACATTACAAGAATGAACTGTGGAGAGACCTGAAACTCATTTATCGTAGTCTCTGCAGCTTCGGGGTCTGGACTCTTTTGTCTTTGCTTTGCAGGAATTCAGACTTGGGGAATATACATTAATAGGCGGTAATGGTTTCTTCTGGTTGTAACACGTTCACAACTACTAGTCAGACTGATCTATCATCAGGAGGATTTTTGCTGTTCACAGATACATTTGTGTGGTGTCCAACATTATTAATATTGTATTTTCAGACGTAATGCAGTTATAATACGCACGCTGTCTCCATTGTTTTCAGCACGTGGAGCAGAGTAGGCTTCACACCTGAATAGGTGGTCATGTAGAGTTGAGCAGTGTTTTTTGGTTTGCTGGAAAGTTGATAAACAATGACTTTATCATAATTTTTTTTTACTCCCTAAATATCTGCATTGTGATTGGCTCAAGCTTTCCATTACTACTATTATTATGTTATAGAAGTAAAACTGGTGTTGTAATTAAAAGAGTTGATACTTATAATTTTATGCACAAATATAAATCAGGTGTCACCTGTCTCAGCCAGCAGGTGGCCCAACTGTGTCCTGCTGCATCTTCTGCAAGGAAAGGATCATATATCCATGTGTGATTTCCATGACTCAATAAATTATTATTGTTTATCCACAGTGTTGCCTTCACTTTCATTTTGTTTTTGAAAAAAGCCAGTGGATGTGGTGGGTCTTTGTTTACAATGGTATTGCATTGATTTACCAGTTGGAAGCATAAAGGAATAAATAAGAGAACAGTCCAGGCTTTCCTCGGGCTTTATACTTCTCGACAGTAATCTGTTTTTCTGACAGTTATTACTTTGCACTGCGGTGGATTTATTGCGTTTATAATAGAAATAGTATTACCTTTTTGCTTTTTTGGTCCTAAAAACAAAAGAACATGATATTTTCTGTATGCAACAATGTCTCCAGATTCGTACGTATAGGCAATGTGTGGGTGAGTGAGAAATAATGTGTGTGCTGCCTCACCTCATTCAGCTGTGAAATGAGATGTAATGAATATTCTTCAGGTGCAAACGTCTGCATGAAAATGACTCGGGATACATTTTCCGCAATCACTTTTTTACGTTCCAGACTTTTGAGCCGTCTTAATACAGAGTGTTCTTGGGCTCAGGAAACAAACAGCAGATCATATGTGAGGGTTATTTTTTTTCCAATGCACAGGTTGTACAAAAATACATCTTGCTCAGAGTGCTGTTTTGTCATAGGCTGTTTGAATGTGTGGCAAAGCTGCCATGAAGCAGCAATCGCCTCTTATCCGCCAAACACCTCTGAATAATAAAGCAGAGTAATCAAGTGTTTGTAACAGGATTAGCGGATCGCATCAAAGCTCTCGCGTCAGGTGGAGGGTTGATAAAAAGGTCTGGTGTTTTGCGAAGAGGCTTCTAAAATTAGAGTAGCCACATGTTGGTGCATTTGTAATCTTAGAGGTGAATCACACACTCGTGCCGGATACTCCACCGGGTGGCCCCAGGGCTGTTTGTGATAAGATGAATACTGTCTAGAAATAAGAACTACAGCGAGGATGCTGCTGTTTCTTTGGGGCAGAAGAGATATTGAGTTTGATGATGCTCATTAAGTTTGGCCTTAATATACTGAAGGGTTAGCTGTCGTGGTGAAAAACTTTATTGGATTTTTTTTTTTACTTAAATAACAGGAACATTTGAAAATGTGATACAATAAAAAGTCACGCACCCTAACCCCCAAAGAGTAAGTTTTACTGGAAAAAAAGTAAAAGAAGCACTACAATCAGACTCTAACAAACAAATCATACGGTTGTGGTAGAAAGTGCACTGGCCGTGTGTTTTTTTTGTTTTTTGTGATGATGAAAAGTTCCCATCAATTTTGACACCATCATCAACATCACTGGCTGAAATGCAGCCAAAATGAGTCCATCAAAAGGAGTGAAAAAGCAGCCAGTGTCCAAAGAAAAACATTTAAAAAACCTTCAGAGAACCTAGAAAAGTATTACTCATAAAAAAAAAGAGAAAATCTGGCTACTTGGAAGAAAAGATATAAAGAGATGGGGGTAGCTCAAGATTTTTCCACAGACTGCTAACTATGACTTGGGCATGAAAAATATTTGTCAGCATGAACGTGGTTGATCTTAACATGGTAATAAATGGATCACAGCATGAAAGTATTAGCAGTTAGCTCTCAGTATTGCTTCCTCACAGACGTGCTTTCATCACTGCAGACTTGGCATTGGTCTCCTAAACACAGATTGCACCATGTCCTGGAAAAAAAAAGAAAACAAAAAGAAACAAGATTCTTGGACGAAGCGTAATTCATGTCTAGGAAACTGGGCCCTTCTCACAAGGAAATCTCTAGAAGACAAAATGACGTGTGAAATCTTGTGAGGTGGCTTTGCTTTCAGCTAAACATCCCACTCATTTAGCCATTTTTCATTTCCTCCACAGCGTCCTACTTCACTGTACGTTATATGGAAGTTATTTAGCTCAGTGTTCTGTGAACCGTGTAACCTTGTTAATTGTGTACAGCTCTACAGCCTCGCAGCTTTTCCATAGAGCCTACTTCAAGTGAGTCACGTGAAGAAGACTTAAGAGCGCTGAAGCAAAAGACATGTTACAGCTCTACAGTTCTACGATGAGGAGATATAGCGGGGGTGTAGTCATCAGAGGCCAAAATAGGTCAGCCTGGAAGGCCTTGCTATCGTAAGTGAGCTGCCAAGATGTGTTATGAGATGGAGCCCATATTTGAAAAACATACGCCCATTCACATGCACTTCAATTTTTTATTAGAGAATGCAAGAAAATGCATTTAAATATGGACGAGGCTAAACAAGGGGGAAATGAAATTCAATATTTACCATGTTGTTTGATGAGAACTAATGAAGTTTGAGAAACAAGCATTGTGGAGTCAGTTGAGATTCTGGGCAATGTGACAACTGAGGCTCTCAAAATAATCTTCCAGTGGCCCTATTCAGCTCTGGGGCCCCTCCATCAGTCGTTTCCCCCTTTAATTAGCGGCCCTGCGTGTCTGGTTTTTAATCTGCCAGATCATCACAGCTCCGATGTGGAAACGCTGCAGAAAAAAGCAGTCTGCTCTCAGTCTTTTTGGCCCTTGATGAATGAAAAATTCCCTCTCCCCAGATTCACTCACACATACCCCAGATGATGATTAATTACCACTAGTATTATCTCATGAGAAGACATTTTTCACAAGGATTGCAGACATGACTATTCACTTCAGTGAGAGAAATGCAGAATATAATATCTCATTTGTCATCATCGGGTTAATTCTCACACCAGACTGAAATTGCACAGTTTTGATATTTGTTACTTAATGCTAATCAGCGACAGCTTAACCAGCTGACTGTCACTTATATATAGGGAATAGTAGTTTGATTAAAAATCATCACCAGAAAATTAAAATAACATGTGCATATCATCACAGATGCAAGGCTTTCTCTGTAAAATATTATGAAGTTATATATATTACAGAAACATAGTTTTTTTAAGTCATCTATTAATTAAAATGTTAATAACTCGATTATTAAACTTAAAATTAATCTTAGTTTCATGAGAATCCCTGGTAGACTCCATGTTGTTCAGACAGTATCAGTTGTAGATTTTTTTTACATTATATCTGTGAAATTGTATACATTAAAAGAGAAAAGTGAAATAACAGAGTTTTATCAAATATAAAAACAGTCTTTAGTCAGGGAGAGCCTTCATTAGTCTTCTGAGTCACAGAGAGATGCAGAAAATAGAGATGCATACTACCTGGAGGAGGGGGAAGAGAGGAGGAAAAGTGAGTTGAGAAATGGCCCTTGTGCTTATTTTATTTAGGCCCGCTTTCTCTCTTTTTCTTTCATTTCTATAAATAGACAGACGCTTGGCAGCTGAGGGGTAGTCCACGCAGAACAAATGCACCCCCTGGCTGTTTCACTTCATTCGCCACATAATGAGCCAGACGGAACACGCACAGATCGCCGCCGTCACTTCCACTCTCCCCGCGACGGAGGCAGGGGCCACACGTTGCCATGGAGATGTGGCCGTGGGGCACGAGGGCCCAGGCGATGTGATGCTAAGTCCCTCAGTCGAACTGACCTCTCCGCCTTGATCTCTGTCTCATCCGGTCTTCCTTCATATCGCCATCCCGTACTTTTGATGCTCCTCCCTCCATCCCGTCCTTCTTTCTAGCTTTCATTCAGCACCATAAGGCACAAGGGAGATGAGTAGATGAATGTGGAGTCCAGTGTCCTACACTCGTCTTCTGTGCACCGTTACTCTGATGTAATAAAGTCAGCGCGGGTATCCCTCACTCACCCATCTTCCCCTGCAAATATATTCCAGACCAGTGAACCACTGAATGCTCAGCTCCAATAGCTGCAGCTGCAGAAGTGGCACTCTCCATAGACAGGCTACACTATGTGAGCAAATACTGAAGTAAAAGTACATTTATCATATATTTGGGAAAGCTTAGTGCTTCCTCTCTATCTGCACTCAGTACAAATTTATGGACTGTCAGGTTTTTATTTGAGGAGGGGATTTATTGGTGCACAGTGGTAAAGCTTTTATTGCTTTATAGAAAAAATAACCAGCTCTTCCTCTCAATTTGATTATGTGCATTCCCACCTAATCAAGCCAAAGCATGTATGTCTGGATGATGGGATAACGGTGATGGTGTTTGGCTAGATGCCACAAAAAGAAGAAAAGATTTCTAGTGCAGTGGAGGTGTGAGCTGTCTGCCATATTAGGATTTTTCCTTCGAGGACTAAGACATTGTGAGGATATTTATATGGCAAACATATTCAAACATTTGCGCAAATTTATTTAAAAATGCAGGACATTTTATATAGCAATCTACTGTTATTTGTAAGCATAGATGAAGACTAAAAATGCCCGTTCCCCCTATGGTGTAATTTGTTCTCATTTTTTGAGCTGAATCTATGAAATATGTCAAAGATAACACTTTGCTGGGCATAAAATAGTATTTTGTTTTTTCCCAAAGAGCTATTAGCTGAAAACTCTACATATCTCAGCAGGGTCCAGGAAACGAAAAAAGTTGGAGGACAAAGACGACGTGCCAGTCCTAACAATGATCTACAGCTGATGAACTATGTCTGAAAGTCATGTCCTTAAGAAAAACAAAACAATCAAACAGAGAACTGACATAGGACCTGAGAAGTTGATCTTACCCTTTGGTTGACCTCAGAGGTCTCAGTGGAAGGGTAGCTCTCAAAAAACCATTCTTAAGGAAGGGAAGTGTGGAGAAAATGCTGAGGGATGCCAAATTACACAAGAACTGGACTGAAAATCTGTGACCGCAGGTCTTATGGAGTGATGAATCCAAATTTGAAATTTCTTGTTCAGCTCATCGTCAGTATGTACGAAGGACGTCAAAATTGATGGAATTATGAACACAGAAAAGTACAATCAGATTTTAATCCAGCATGCAATACCATCTGGAAATGAACTAACTGTCAACTGTCCTAATTTTTCGGCATAAGAACGATCCCAAACAAACCGCCAATGCAGTGAAAGTATGCCTGGATAGAAAAAACCCACAATAAAACACGATCCGTCCTTGATTCGCCTCTCCAGAGCTTGGACCTCTGGATTATTGAAGCAGCGTGAGAGCTTTTAGTTTACTTTAAGAAGTCTGGAAACTATTCCTGAAGACTAGTTAAAGAAACGATATAAAAGCTTTACTACCAAAGTCATACCCATACCACTTTCAGTCCTGTTAGAATTGCACAAACTGTTTTTGCCTTATATAGTGCACTCCCATTCATGTTTCTGTGCCTTTATTTCTCATTTTAATTGCAAAGTATAAAAAAAGTGGTGGCACAAGACTTAAAGATTTCCTTTTGATGAGGCCATGAGACAAGTAACATGGGTGGTGGTAGGGTGTGTAAACTCATCTCAAGTATGGAAGAGGCTACCAGATGTGATCAGAGGCTTCTCAGGACATTACAAATTCTACAAACAAATGTATATATGGTAGATAACACTAAAACCAATTTATAATGCTAGAGAGCCATTTAGTTAAGCAGTAAAGAACAAATGACCTTTCAGCCTAGCCATATTTTCATCTTTTAAGTTTTCAGAGTGACCGCCATCCCTGAGATCCTGATGCAAGGTGACTCTCTACCTTTCTTGTTTCACAGCTTCACTGTTCATTACCGCCTGTTGTAAGTGGACATCGCCCAGGGGGTGATGTTGATGTTAACTTTCCCAATGACCCCCACCTCCCGTTTCTTTCACTGGCCGCTACCACAGTGCTTTTGCCTGGGTGGGCAAAATTGTTGCATCTCAATCCTACAAATTATCAGCATGTGCAGAGTGCCGAGTGCAGCACAGAGAGAGAGAGAGAGAGAGAGAGTAAGAGGGTGAAATTACGAATCACAAAATGCAAGTGCAGCACTATTCTCTCCTGCTATGCTGTTTCATTCCCCACTGAATTTGATGCTCCTTGCATGGTGTGGCATGCCGGTGTCAAACTCCTTGTGGTAAAAACAGTAAAGAGAGAAATTAGCAAGGCGGAGCTGGAGAAAAGTTGCCTTATTCTGAAAATCAATGTCAGCAGTCAGTTTTCACGGCTAAGGCCATCAAGCCACCCTCCCCCTTGTAAGTGCTGCTCCTCTCAGTGGGTAGCACAAGCAGGCCTGGTGTGTTGATTACAAGTATAATCCATTAATCATCACTAAATGCACGGAAGATTTTGATGAGAGAGGCAAGAGTAGGCATTGAATTCCAATCATGTGATGCATGCTGGGTGCAGGTACACTTAAGCAGCACCAGTATGTCCAGTGTATTCTTGGCCTCCACCCTTTTTCCTGCAGATAAGAAAACTTCATTAAAAATCCAACCATAGTCTCCATACTAATTACAGCATTGCATGTAGAGAAGTGGAGGACTGGGTAGTGCTGGTGGTTAGGACTACCTGGACAGCTTGGCTCATCATAGCACCCCTGCCCCTCCTCACCTCCTCACTCCTCACACACAGATGCACGCACACAAAAACACACACAGTCTGTCCATTTGGGGAGAGATTGTTTTTGAGTTTCAGATTTGAATTCAACAAGCATGGAAATCCGAACAGGCTAATAAGATTCTGTACCACAGTGCCGGACTATGTAATTAAAATCGGATCCAATTGATTTTTCCTGCTTTGCATACAGGCTCCGTCCCAAAAGAGAGGGACTCGGCGTGCTGCAGTATGAGTCTCTCCTTGTTGTTTCTAGACGGAGGAATAATTATTCATTATTGATTAACTGCTAATTATTTTAAAAGACTTTTAAATACCGGAATTAATTTTACATACAGTTTGGTTTGCTCTGGAAGTTTAAGGATTTTTCCCCCTCCCTCACACTGCCTCAGGCCTGTATGATGCTATAATTAGAGGTGGTGGCGGTGTGAACATCCTCCTGCTTTGCTCCCCGTCTCTGGGGCTTCGTCTGTCTCGTCAGCAGGGTGATTGTGCTGCATCAAGGACTGTGTGCCCGGCGTAGCTCTTATTGACTAGTAATGCATAAAACTGGAGATGGAGATCATCGGGTTATGCAGTGCAACTGAACAATGGGCACAACAACACAGAAGAGCTGATGAGAGATCATTGAGAATGTGCTCAGCAGGACCACCAAGTGATACTTTGTTGACGGTAACATATTCAAAAAGCTTGAATGAGTTTCCTTTTATGAAAGAATTGTATGAATTAACACTCTTTTTTGATGTTATATATGTTTTATTTTTACTAATTCCTTGGTGATTTAATACATTTGTAACCACATGCACTCAATATAAGTACAAACATGCTATAAAAGCTTTTTTTTGCCCTGTTGTTTTGTTACTTAGTTAACCTACACCTTTTGTGCACTGACACATTCAGTATGTTTTCATGGACTCTCTGATTTTCTCAGGATCATTAATAGAATATCTCCTATTACTAATGTTACACCTCTAAAGGCAGTCTTTATCCCTAATGCTGATACTAATTAGGGTGGTAAATGGAAATGGCATAGTAATTATATCACACTATTTTCTGCTCTTATTGAGGACTCAAAGTGCTTTCTGCTTAGTGAATGACCTGCTCTGCCTCCTGAGCCACAGCCAACTGGATATAATTTGTATGTTGACAACTTGCAAGTGTTCTTGTTGTGTGATTGATTGTAGCGCTGCCTGATGACAATATAATGCATCAAATGTGGGTTTAACTAGCAGGAACGACAGATTGTGGCGCCATCAATTTATTGTTTATTTTTCAGGGACTTCTGTATTATAAATGTCCAGCAAAAACTCTTTTGAAAAAGCTTCTGTCAAGCACACGCCTGACATTAAACATAATAAATAAAAACAACAAGCAGCAAAGGCATCACTGAACATGCAGTTCCTCTAATGGCCACTTGAGGCGTGTTTCTTAAAGATACCCATGCTACAATGCTCACCAGTATTAAGAATACATGCAGACTGCTTCAAAAAAGTATTGTATTTTTGAACTCACATGTTTTATTTGTGTTCATGAATATTCGCCACTTCCAATGTGGCTGATTTAAAACAATTATGAAATAATTGTTGTATTATAATAATAATAGTAGGCCAAAATTCCTCCACAGCAATGTGAAAGAGTCAGTGTCCGTTATGGAAAACACTTGATTGGTGTTCTTGCTGCCATGGCTCTAACTGCATGCGTCAGGACACCTGTCACTCAACACAGACATGCCCCTGACTCAGTCCTCCTGGTGGAAGAGTTATAAAACTAATTCCCTTCACCCCACAACTGTTCTGAATGATGTAGAGGTAGCCATTTTTAACATGATTATCCAGGAGGATTGACTCCCTTTTGCAGGCAGCCTCTAGTGGCACCTAGTGGAACTGCAATTTTTTTGTCACTTGCCCCCTGCTTGGTTTGAACTGTAGTTTTTACTAATCAAGTTGGGAAGCATTGAATGATATTTTTGTGCTCTGAGAGCAGCCATCGTGACATAATAAACAAGTGGGTAATGTGAGTACAGTGCATAGAAAGCACGTGTGTTGGGCCTTTAATTCCGCTGGTATTATAAGTTGTCTCTTTAAGTGCATGCCTAAAGGCATTGTAGGTTATATAATGATGCTCATAAGATGGAAAGAAATTGTTAATATTAGTTCATTATATCATATACGCGAATTCAGAAAGCCTCACGCGTTATTTCTACTGTATTTGTGGGATGTGGCCAGAGTCATTTTCATCTTACTTCTTTGGCATATTAAAATGGTCTAAAGAACTACAAAATAAACTAAAAAAAAAACAAAAAGCAGCAATCAGTTTTTGTGTCAACTCTCCTACCTCTCGATTATCCTCTTCCTCTCATTCTTAGCAGCAGCGGGCTGTGGGTCTGGAAGAGATTCATGGTTTGTATTGCAGGTTTCTTCTCTCAGCTGATGGTGACGTAGCTGCGCGCCTAACTGAGTCTGTCTGTGTGACTTTTAGAAATGGGGGGCGGAGGGCTGTAGGGCGCAACCATTTCACACCACAATCGCGTGAGAGTGGTTCTAATATTGATATTGATATCAATACATATTTTAAATAGTACTCACGCGAGGACGGCACACTACTCTCCAGCGTTTACTGCAAGCTGCATAAACTGACTTTGGGGGGAGCGCACAGGAGACACATCGCGGTCATTCCGATGGTGCGCAAAGTCCAGCAGACAGCCCTGGCAACTCAGAGAGCTGGATGCACAGCTGAGCTTTCCATGAACACGCGATGTTTCAGATGAACCGGCGTGGGTCACATCTGTAGCGAAGAGAGCAGGCGAAGAGCTTTACGCCAGTGTCTCTAACAGCCACATCACAGATTTCTTGCGCTATCGCAGCCGAGAGAGGAGGAGGAGGAGAGCGCTGATTCACGGCTTGCAGGAGGAGGGAGAGCCGTGCGGACGGGCTCAGAGGATCCATCTCCACCAAGGCTGCAACCTTAAAATACTGACCAACCCCCTGCCTCCTCCTCTTCCTCCCTTGTCACTGACAGCTTTGCGACCCGGTCAATCCGTCAGACGGGGAGGATCTGGGCAGGAGGGCGCCAAGGCAGGAGAAGACCAAAGGCGATCACCTCTGGCCAGTTTGATCCAATCGCCAATATCGAGCAGGCTGGAGACCGAGACAGCGGCTTCACCGGGGGATTTTGGTCCGAGGAGCACGTTAGACTAAAGAGATCTAAACAGCGAGGTTATTTTGAGACTGTTGGCAGGCTGAGCTGCGCGGTAAAACAATAATAAAGGGGGCGGACAGGAGCTATTTCGCAGTCTCTACATAAACTCCCCGGAATACAAATCCAGGTAGGTTGAAATTAATAAAGCATGATACAAACTCGCAGGTGTGTGCGTACAACCTAGTACTCGTGACAAGGAGGGCAACTTGGTACGACACAAAGACAGAATTTGAAATATAATATGCTGCTGAACACGAATCACATTAGATGCGTTTTAAGATGCAAAAACGGGCGATAGCTGGATGCGATCTGTCACTCCGGAGCGCTTCATTCTGCCCAGGCTTTAACCTGTCTGTTCGCTCACACTGCTCCTCATGATTGTGCAGATATGGTCCATTGCAACGGACTGAAATGGATTCGTGATACACTCTAATGGGTGTGCCATTAAAATAATTGGCGTCTGGCAACGCAACTAAAAGATACCGGTTGTTACAGCTTGGCGAGCTCATCATTGCTGGTGATTGGCTAAACACCTGGATTTCCAGTTTCACGTATGTGCTTTTATGTTTACGTTTATATCCCGGATTCTCCTGTGCGCTGTGTATCAATTTGGAGTTAATTTCGGAGACGAGCGTCTCCTAGACATGAGCAGCCCAGGCCTGCATGCACACTATAAGTTAAACTGCGGGCCTATGGTCTCTCCAACAGGGATTCCCCCCTCAGGTAGTACTGACACTGGTACGGAGAGCGAAAAGGCCTTCTGATGATTAATCAGCAACAGCTGAGGCTCCCTGTCTGCTGAGTCCATGTTTCACGGATCTCAGATAGCCTCCTTAAACAAGACCCCCTTCCCAAAATAGTGAAAGAGCAACTGTCTCGTCCACTATGCTGTCTGCATCTGTCAGGACATATAGAAGGGTGTGCATAGTGATTACTATATGATGCACATGATAAGAAAATGTGCATTCTTTTATTAAACCCCGCATGGTATAATTGCATACTTGTTTGACTGTTTTATAATCCACAATTTGTTTTTACTAAAAAAGGATTTGACATCTAAATAACCTCAAAATAAAAACAACAACAAGTTGACAGCTTTTGCTAAAGGTTGTAGCTAAAAGTTGACAGGACTTCCTAATCTCAGCAAAATGAAATCAGCTTTAGGCTATGTTGTTGTTGTCCTTTGATATTAGTCTGTTTGGTTTTCAGGCCTGTAGGTTTCAGCTTAAAATCTCCCCAAAAATGAAGCTAACAATCTGTTTCTGCAGTAGCATCAATAGCATGAGTCAATATTTGTTGTCGAATATCTAGATTAGTGTCTCATCCCTTAAATTTCTAATTTTTTACACGTATATGTTTGGCATATGCGGATCAGAACTTTGAATTTTTCACCATCCCTTCTTGAAGTTAAATTATATACATAGACAATGAACTCTACATATTCAGAATTAGGTCTGGTATTTGCCCTGAATATCACTTGAACTTCATTTTCTTGAAGTAAAAAGTGTTTCAAAGTTTTGTAAATGGAGTTGAAATGTTTTCACTCTTAACTGTGGTTGTAGGGGTCACTGTTGGATATAATTGGAAAAACATCAAATCTGATCTTTAGCCTTAATTTAGAAATGTCACTTAATGATGTGGTTCCTATGCTAATGTCCGGCATATGTTAATAACTTGGTCTTATCTGTTCATTTTTAGCACTTTTTCGGGAGCTGCTGAACGGCCTCGATTAAATCCCCCTGCATACACAATGCAAAATACAATCCTTAAAACAGTAATTAGTATGCAAATTGTTCTGTGTAGCTCCTAATTTAGGGGTCACGGTTCTAATGGTGATGCACGTAGAGTAATGGGATGGTTAAATCTCCACTGCCTAACAATCCCCGAATGCAATTTGTGTGAAGATAGAAAATCAATATTTCAAAAACAAAATCCTCGTGGGGTCATACACCTGAACAGTCTCTCTGAGTGCTTAATGTAATTACTGTAATGAACTTTACTTTATTCCTTAAGATTATGTACTTTTGTGTCTTTGGTTAGTCACTCAGTGAGTCAATCAATCAGCGCCGCGCTTTTAGGGCTGCAAATGCGATGAAGGAATTTTTACACGCATGAGGAATGACTGTGCCCTTAAAATGGCAAAATCTACAGCTTAGAAAAGTACAAGTGTTTATTATTTGTCTTTTGGGAGGCATGAAAATGAGCACAACTGTGGTTTACAGCTAAAAGATTTTTTCCGAGCATGATTTTATTCAGCTTGTGAAATTTATAAGTCTAATGGGATAAGACAGGAGGCAGTTACCAAGCAATTGACTCTCTGTGTCCAGTGTCACTGTATGGCATTATATCTTTAAAACCTCTCTGTCAGCCTGGTAGTTTGCTCTTGGATTCATTGGTATTTGGCTTCTTTGCCGTTTTGTTTTACCTCTGTTTATCCAAGGCAGACTGACTGAACACATTCGAGTGTTTTTCATCACTCCCCTTCCACACACATTACACTTGGAGGCACAAGTGTGCCACTGCCTCAATTAAAGCTGCAGGAAATGACAGCAAAGTGTTAAAATCATAGGGGATCGAAGCTCATTGGAAGCAGCTACAATCAATAATTTTATATTCTGCAACGAATAAAAGGCGTCATTTGTAGCGATAAATCAACAGCAAATTATCCGTTAACTCTGCAAGGTCCATCTGTTCTCGCTTTGGTCCATCCATCCGTTTTCTTCTGTTTATCCAATTCAAGGTCACAGTGAGGCTGGAACCTCACACCAGCTGTCACAAGCTGAGAGGTCGGGTACACCCTGGACAGGTCGCCAGTCTGTCGTGGGGCCAACAACCATTCACACTCACAACTACAGCCAATTTAGAATCACCAGTTAACCTCTGGCCTTGCAAAGAAGCCAGAGTACCCGGTGAGAACCCAGACAGGCCTCGCTGGAACATTCAAACTCCACTCAGAAAGGCAAGGACCTTCTTGCTGTGAGGCGACAGTGCTAATGATTACACCAGCGTTTTACCCCTTTTTTGTTGGTCATGATCTGGTTTTATTGTTTTGAAAGTGGTGAAAATTACCCCGTAAGAGCAGTGTAATCTGCACAGCTCTTGCAGTGTAATTTTCAGCTGATTTGAGCGAAAAAGCTCAGAGAACCAGCTGCGCTCTACCTGTTCAGCACAACACTGGAGATAAACAGTGATAATATATAATGCAGCATTTAGCAGCTAATATATTTCCCACAGGAGTTATTACAGTAATAAGTTGGACAGGCAATGTACTTTTTAAATTCATGACCTGATTTTGAGTTGACACAATAGAAGATGATACACAGTAAAAACATTGTGTGGATTTCAAATTATTTAAAGCCCGTTAACTGAAAATAATACAAAAATGGAGCATCAAATGCTGAAACTATATCGTTATTTCTTTAAAAAAATATGTGCTCAGGGCAAATTTGAGCAAGCAGCACATTTGAAAAATAGACTGCAGAGGTGCCAAAACACCTGGTGGAACATTTCACAACAAAGCAGGTTAACAAGTTAACAAGACATGGTATTAAAAGCATCCCAGAGAGCTGAGTGTTTCAGAAGTAAAGATGAGTGGGGTTTACCTCTCTGCGAAAGACTGCATAGGCAAAAGGAAAAGATTTAATCTCAGAAAGTACTGTATATAAAATCATAAAAAAAGGAAATCTTGCTATACAATGTTTTGGAAATCTGAAACAAGTTGTCTTTTTGAGGTTTTAATTTGCTTTTGCAAAGGGATCTAAATACAGGACAGAGTACAGCAGCAGCCAGTCTTCATGGTATTTGACAAAGAATGACAGTTTAACAAGAATAGAATCATTTATCTGTTGGTAAGAGCAGAAAAACAAAACTCGGAGAATTCTTAAAAATTTCCATTGCAAAACAAATTGGACCTGATTTTTGGAATTTCAGTCACGTCTTTAAAAACAGCTAACCAAAAATCACCGCCAGTGAACACAGTTCATCAGTGCATCACAAATACAAGTTAAATTACTTCCACTGAAAGAGAAAAACATGTATAAACATTATCCAGAAATGCTTCCGCTGTGTCTCATTTATGGTGGCAAAGGTTAAGTATGGTCTGACCAGTGAGAATTTGAAATTGACATCTTTATCAAGGGAAGCTTTGACTATTTTAGCGGCGCAAAAGCACACCGTGCATGCATTACAACAGCATGGCCCCACTGTAAGAGGCCAGGTGTGAAACTCACCTGGCCTGTCACCCACTGAAAATGTTTGATGCATTATGCAACAAAAAAGTGACTCTTTGAACAGCTGAAACCTTTATCACCCATGAATGGTAAACATTTGTCTTTCTAAAGTGCTACAACCGCTGTGCCACTTCCTAAAGCATACACAGTTTTATTAAAAGTAAAGGTAATGCGACATAATGAATATGCCTCTTGCATAAGTTTAACCATTACATTTTTTTTTGGTAAAACTGTTCATTAAAATCAGCCTTTCGTTTTGGAAACAGCAGTGTGAATTAATTATTGCCATTCTCAACATGTATCATGCTGAGAGTCTGACCCTGTAGTCTTAAATCCTGTGTGCCTCATTGCAGTTTTTACCCCTCCACCCGAGCTTGTCACCATGCAATAAAAAAGACGAGGAGAAGCTAGCAGCTCAGCAGTACTGCTCTCGATTTTAAAACAGAAGCACCTCCTTAAGCCTTTCTCAGTGGCTTCAGCAATTCTTTAATACCCGCTTGTCAGTTTGACTATTTTCACATTTTTAAATTCAACGGTTAGTACATGTTATTAGAGATTTTTACCACTAACAATGGGAATGGACGCATTTTTTATTTCATTCCTCCAAAGTTTACTCTTGTCAGCGTCCAGGTCCAAAAAAAGGCAAAAACTTGAGTTTTTACATTCAGGTTTTCTTTTGTTAAGTTACAACTTTGTCACTCAATTATTCCCCTGTTGGTTTTGTTTGTGCTCAACGCTGTTGGTTCTCACAGGGATTGCATAGCTGGCTGAAGTCCATGGGTCTGCTGATTCAGTTAAATTTAAGTTCCTTGTCTCCAGCTTCTGCTGCTGTTTGCTGTCATCCCGTTTTTTATCCTCCAGATCAGTGTTTTGTTTTTGGTTTTTTTTTGTTTTTTTTAACATCAGAGGATTTTTATATCAAGCTGAGATCTCCTCTGTATCACCTCTAAAAAGACTCATCTCTGTGGATGTTATTGAGGTTATGATCTCTTAAAAAGACATCATTACAGTACTGCAAGTGATGCAATTATTTATACCTGTCAACCATTAAATTAGAGATATTAAGGATAATTTATTCCAGAATAGATGAACTGGCTTTATCAACGCTTGCGCACAAGATTTTCCCAGTTTTTTGCAAATGTCACATTGTCACATCCAATATTTGGCTTTTGAATTGGTGTACTTTTTGAAATATGCCACCAACTGTTTGCTATGCACGCCTCCAATATAAGTTTTGTCAGCTATCCAAATTAGCCAAATTAGCCAGTGGTTGACCTGGATGATATCATATCCGAAAACATCACCTGGGAGTTCAAGTAGTTGCCGTTATTGTAAGATGCTTTCAGATTAAGTGAGCTAAATCAAATAAGAAAGGTGCATTACATTGCATAAAATATGTCCTTTAATAGATCTCTTTATTTTCCCGAGAGTGCTTTAAAGTGCCATGAGTTTGTATTGTACACCTTATAGTGCAAGGTGGCCCCAGAGGTAATCAACCCTTTAAGCAGGAATCAGAACATAAGAATGCACTTTTTACCTGCAAATTGAAAAAAGACTTGAACTACATTTAGCTCGACAAACGCAAAGGGAAGTGTGACAGTAATATAAAAATGAAATCCTCTGGTGAATTTGGGTAGAGTTATTAACTTACACTGCATGTATCTCTCTGAAGAGATCATTTTAATTCAGACTAAACTTCCTGTGAGCCTCAGGAGGTCCAGAGGTGTTGTGGAGGCTGCATAGAGGGTCCCATCCAACTCACTGAACCGCTAAACAATCGGGTAACACCAGGGAGAGAGCCTTTATAATAAATTCCCCCCTGTGTTATATCATCGAAGTTTTGGGGTGGTCAACTGTTCATTATGCTCCTGCTGCCTTAGGCCCCAGCTGTTAGCATCAAAAGGATGGTCGAGTCGCATCTCATAAGAGCTGAAGAGGTGCGTAAAATGCTTAGCGAGGGCTTTTATGAATTTGGACAGTGTCTGCATTGCTATTGTAATGCTGCTCTCTCTTGCAGAATTGGTAAGTGCACGTTTAGGGCTCAGTGTATAATGAATTTGGACGGGACATCTGTAGCCTTTGTTTCAGTTTGCCTCTTGACAATCTCCTGCCTCCCTGCTGCTGTGTTTTTTTTTTGTTTTTTTTTGCCAATGCGACATTTTGGACAGTGCTTAGTTTGGCAACATTGCATGCCTGCTGAGCGAGCTGTTTGGTTCAGAGCTGTGTATTACCCGAGAGATTTCAGACAATCACGCTCAAATCCACATTATTTGTTGCACGTATCAACATCTCAAATCAAAATAAAGTTTATGATTGAAAATGAGCCCGCAGGCTGTAATTTTATTAAACTAATGTTGTCTGCATTGCTCACATATTCGTTTACCGACCTGAATCGCTGAGCATTTTCAGAAATAACATAAAGATCTCATGAAAATGGTGTTTGTGAAGTAGAAAGCAGAAAGCTAATTAAGCCGCACAGAAGGATGGTTGGATAATTTGAATTCTTGTGCTCATTTAAAATTAAGAAATTCTTTTCTTGCTTCAGTCCGTGTTTGTTTCTCCCCGTGAAATGCAAACAGTCTTGCAGACTTGTACCACTTGAAGTTTAAAACGATGTGAAAATACCCTGAGGTTGGATACTCCTTCCATTATGTCATTACATTAAATATTAAATTATTATGTAACTATTGAGAATGCACTGTACTCTAGTACAATAATATTCATTTGGTACTAAAATATTCAAGGCAAAAAAAAAACAAACTTACAAAGCGATGTGGGACAGTTGCTTTGTAAGGCTGAAAATAAAGTCTTTCATTCTCGTAATAAACTGTATCATATCTGTTGTTTCTCTCTGGTGTGCTTAGGTGGTGGGCGGAAGAAAGACACAGCCCAGTGCTGGATCCCAGAGGGACCGTCAGTGTGGTAAGGACCCTTGAGACGAAGGAGGGTGCATGGAGGGTTCAAAGCCTGTAAAACCAGGGTCTTCAGCCTGCCTCTGGTTGGGGCTGGTCTCTGTGGCTGTAGCCTTCCTTTGTACAGAGGCCCGGACCACTCCGAGCCCTCTGCTCAGCTCCAGCAATGGCACCTGCAAAGGGAACACAAAGTGTCATACAGGGATTATCCTGCCCATCTGGTATCCCGAGGATCCTTCCATGGGAGACAAGATTGCACGGGTCATTGTCTATTTCGTGGCACTGATCTACATGTTCCTCGGAGTATCCATTATTGCTGACCGTTTTATGGCAGCCATTGAGGTCATCACCTCCCAAGAGAGAGAAATTATCATCAAAAGGCCCAATGGGGAAACAACCACCACTACAATCCGTGTGTGGAATGAAACGGTCTCCAACCTTACCCTGATGGCCTTGGGCTCATCCACTCCTGAGATCATGCTTTCTGTAATCGAGGTTTGTGGACATGAGTTCAAATCTGGTGAGCTTGGGCCCTCCACAATCGTAGGCAGCGCAGCTTTCAATATGTTTGTCATCATTGGCCTCTGCGTGTCTGTTATCCCCCAAGGTGAGGTGCGCAAGGTCAAGCACCTCAGAGTGTTCTTTGTCACTGCAGGCTGGAGTATCTTTGCCTACATCTGGCTCTACATGATCCTGGCTGTGTTTTCTCCCAATGAAGTCCAGGTGTGGGAGGGTCTAGTCACACTGGCCTTCTTTCCCATATGTGTAATCCTTGCATGGGTGGCAGACAGACGACTGCTCTTCTATAAGTTCATGCACAAGAAGTACCGCACTGAAAAACACCGAGGTGTCATCATTGAGACCGAGACTGAGCGCTCCAAGGGGATTGAAATGGACGGCAAGATGGTTAACTCACACTTCATGGATGGAGGTGCGACCAGCAATCTCATTGGTCTAATCGAAAGCAAAGAAGTAGACGAGTCCAGACGTGATATGATTCGCATCTTGAAAGACCTGAAGCAGAAGCACCCGGAGAAAGAGTTGGATCAGCTGGTCGAGATGGCCAACTATTACGCTCTCTCGCACCAGCAAAAGAGCCGTGCCTTTTACCGCATTCAAGCTACGCGCATGATGACGGGAGCTGGAAATATCCTGAAAAAACATGTTTCAGAACAGGCGAAAAAGAGCGCCAGCGTGCAGGAGGTGCATGTGGAGGAACCAGAAGAGTATGTTTCCCGGATCGCTTTTGAGCCTGCTGTCTACCAGTGCCTCGAGAACTGCGGGGCCGTTATTCTGACCATCACCAGAAAAGGAGGTGACATCAATAAGACTATCTACGTGGATTATAAGACGGAGGATGGCTCGGCTAATGCCGGGGCAGACTACGAGTTCACGGAGGGTACGGCAGTATTCAAACCTGGAGAGATGATCAAGGAAATAAGCATTGGCATCATAGATGATGACATCTTCGAAGAGGACGAGCACTTCTTTGTACGTCTCAGTAATCTGCGCGTCTTGGAAACTGAGGATGAAGTGTTGTCCGCCAACAGTCTCCCATATCCAAAGGCTGTGTTGGGGTTCCCCACTGTGGCCACTGTGACCATTCTGGACGACGATCATTCAGGCATCTTCACCTTTGAGAGTAACTCAGTCCATGTCAGTGAGAGCATCGGTATCATGGAAGTCAAAGTGTTGAGGACTTCTGGAGCAAGGGGGACGGTCATTGTGCCTTATCGCACTGTGGAAGGACTTGCCAAAGGAGGAGGAGAGGACTTTGAAGATACATACGGAGAGCTTGAGTTCAAAAATGATGAAACCTGGTAAGGCAGCAACATTTTCTTTGAGTGGTTGGAGTGCAGTTGCTTATTCTTATTGTGTTCTTGGTATTTTTATTTATCAAGCTTATTCAAAAATAAAATGCACCCAGGAGTCATTGATAATTTTGGGTTAGTTTAAACTCGGTGATTTATGTCTTTTTGAATTGCAGTTTGATGCCGGTATACCTTTCTAGAAATAATATACTATTTGATTGCTTCAAAGATATTCAGCAGTCTGTGAGAAGCTCGTCACATTCAGCATTTGCTTTGAAAAAAAGATATTGTCTTCTTTGCCTGTTGACATCATTTATTTTGGAGCATACTTTGATAACCTGCTCATGTGCAGCGTGCACTTATCATGCTGTGAACTTTAAATGCCTTTTTTTTCTTTACATGGTTGGGCGATGTATCCTCTCATCTGAGCGTGCACTCTATATCCCCTTGTTTTTCCGTCAGGAGATTTTGCTGTCATCAGAGTGCTTTGGTAGCAATCCTGTGTGTGTGTGTGTTGCATGCAATAGGGATTCAACTTTTGGATTCGTCACACGACTGTGGAAACAGGAAGTCCTTAAGTAACCCCCCCAGCCCTCCACCCCCCCCAAGCTTCTCTAATCCTTGCTGCTTTTGTTTTGTCAAACTCTGGGATTTTGCTCATTTTTTTTATTATTATTGCTCACGTGTCTCTCCACTTCAGCGAGCACGAATGGAAACATATTAAAAGAGAAAATTAAATCTGTAGTACATGGGATTATTTTAGGTTAGCAGGTAGACTCTAGCATGATGAGACATGTTGGTGCGATTCCTCCACGAAGCAGACCCTATTTAAAAAACAACAACAACAACAAAAAAACCCTGAATTTAATGTAGATAGTATATAGTGTGTGTTGTGTAGCCTTGTCAGCTGTACCATCTGTGTACAATATTGCACAACAACAAAACCCCCCTCACATAGGCTTAAAAATGAGTGGGCATTTTTGGCGGTTTTTGCAATAACACCAACATACCATACTGTAGCAGAAATTTTATCAGGGCCATATATTGTATGACACTGCTGCATTTAAAAAAAGATGTATACAAAGCAGTTCTCCAGGATACTGGCTTGTACACAAAACTGTGGCTCTTAAAAAACATTGATTTGTTTATTTCACAGCTTGCATCCGTTTGCCTCTCACATATTGCTCTGCAGGCACTGAATCAAAGTGACATGCGTCTGTGACATTCCCTTCCGCCACCATTCGGGACCCTCTCACTGTGCCGTGCTTGACTGGCGGGGACTGTGCTCCAGGGTGTGGGTTCCCGAGGGCTGAGGCAGCCCGGGAGACCAGGGGGGTGTGTCGGGGTGATCAGCATGCTCTTGGGGCCCGTTGAGCTCTCAGGCTTTTGCTTGATTTATGTGAGAGATGCTTTTTTGGAGCTGGGCTCGAAGGCTGCTGAGGGAGTTAGAAGAGAGAGATGTGGAGAGAGGCTGCTGTGATGCTGTCGGCATTGCGAGGGAATCTTAGCGTATCGATCTGCTCATTGTGTTGAGGATCATGCTGCGAGCTTCTTACAGTGCGCCACAGCTTCAATATGAGTGCACAACACTGTAAATTGATAAAGACCAGTCATGTGTTAGAAGCAGAGTTAGTAAACATTTATCTGAAATGGTAAAAACTATTTTCATTATTGTGTATTGCATGCATTCAATCTCACAATATAAAAGAGCCTTAATTTGACCCTTAATTTAAACGCGTAGCTGTAAGTCACAGCCTGAAAGCCTAGCTTAGCATAAACACTGAAAAGAGGCTGATGAGCGAGCCAGGCTCTCTTTAATATAACTAAATCCTCCTAACAAGTATTTGGAAAGCTCACTAATACTCATTATAGCATCTATCCTTGTAGTAAATGGCTTAAACAATCTGGATTAACATGATGGTGGTTTTTTAACTGTTTCTTTCTTTGTGTTTTAGTTGTAGCTGTATATAATTATGAGTTTTAAAAGTCCTGTATAACAGAATGAAAGGTTGTATTTGCAAAATACACTTTGTTAATTTAAAGTAATTTAAGTTCTTGGGTCACATGCAGACCAATTAAAGGTCAAGGTAGCTTGGCAGTTAAAACCAACACGTAACAGCTTGTATATTTAACAAAAAATGGCTTTTTAAAAAAAAACAAAACAGTTATCAATAATTAACCATTAGGCCTTAATTATGCCACATCCAGTTAGTCTCCTGGTATTATATTTGCAATGCAATTCGCAGAACATTCACACTCTAAAAAATTACATATCTAAGGGTGGACATGGACATCCAACTTTTTCCGATTCTGATCTGATACCAATACCGATACCTGAATTGTGTACCGAGTATCAGTATTAATTATTATATCCTATTAATAATCTGTCTGTCAGAAAGAGATTAGGAATCATTCCTAAACAACTTTGTAAAATAATAGGAAACAAATAAAAACATCCTAGAATATAAATTTATAGCTTTTTTCTTTTGTATTTATTGATAAAATAATAATACTGAAACGGGCTCAGGATAAATACAGTGATTTATTTACATTATTGTGCACTAGTATCATTTCAAACTGCTGTCATTTGAAGTGACACCAGTGCAGTTTCTCCTCAGGAGACAACTGAAGTAAAATAATATTTAATCCTGCTGACAACACCATAAATAGCATAATAAAAGCTCACCAGCAAGTATTTCACTCAACCAACGCTCTTCTCTGACTGAATGTAAGGAGTAAAATAAACAAGCGCGGGAGAGACTGACAGAGACAGAGAGCATCCCGTCGTTGCAGCTTTTCATTCATGTCGGTTCACTTTGACCACAGTTTGCAGTGAAGTGAAGAATCTTTGCAAACAGACAAACAGATAAATACAGATAGAAGCTGTTGGTGTAACAGCGTGAGATACCTCCAAACTGCTGTCCCTCTCTGCTGTTAGCTTCCTTCATGCTACATTAACTCTGATGATAGCTCCCGCTGTCCAGTGATGAAGTTAACCCAGAACAGCATAAAATTGAACTGAAAAGATCGGCTCTTTGTCCCCGATAGCAATCCAGCTTTTTGGTTCAGTATCGGTCCAATTTCTTATCCAGATATCAGATTGGAACTTCCTTACTCATCAGCAATAGTTCTTTACGTCTCTATGATTTAAACAACTTGTTGTGATCTAAAAATGCTTTCGAATTTCCATGCATTTTCATTCCTGTGCTTTATTGTTACCACATCAGAAGTCTCATTGCATTTTCTTTTTTATTTGAATTGTTAATGGATTATATGCAGTTTCTTTTACTTTGCAAAGCCACCCAGTTTGGCAGAATGCGACCTTTTGGCACGCTACTTTTGGCCCATGGGTCTTATGTTTGGCACCCTTTCATGAATTACCAAAACACCTGCTGAAACATAACCTAACTCTATTATACATACGCCAAGGATGTGAAAAGTTATGTCAATGTTTTGCAATAAATTATGAGGCAAAGGTTAAGGATGGTGAAAAAAAAGTCAACTTTTGATTCTTTTAGCGAGCTCTAAAATCATGTTCTGGCTTTTAAATCAGTGACAACTCACTGGGAGTCTGTCTGTACAGAAGCAAATGCTACAAAGTAAGAGTATTGTTGTGAAAGCACATCCTGAAACATCGTAGGTATTGAACGCCATCAGTGTTGATGAATGTACTTGTATGCAGTAATGACAAATGTTGAATTAATTTTCAGTTAAGCAGTTAAAATAATTAAAATTGTCAAAGTGTATCAACACGCTCCAGTATTAATATAAAAATCTTTGCTTCTCTCTGCAGAGACTATTGGCTCTTTTGTAGAATGGCAGACTTATGTTTCAGAACTCCCAACAAATCTCCAGAAATTTCCATAATTACACTTGGATAGTGATGAATTAGAGTCGGTGTGCATCCATAAAAAAGACAGAGAGGAGCAGTGGAAGTGACAGCTTCATCCAGAAGCATACCAGAAGATTCATGAGAACATTTCCATGTACAAAACAAAGGGGATAAATGTGTAGAATATTTACTAAAGGCATAATTACAACAATGTTTCTTCCACTGCCTCGAAAGCTCTCCTCAGGGTCGTTTTCATGCTCTTTACATGAAAATACAAAAATTATTTCCCTCCTTTGCGTTCACATTTATATTTGAAAATGGGAATTTTCAGTTTATTTCCAGTTTGCAGCAGGATTCCCTGTTTGGCATACATATAAAACCGCTCCTGACGCTAATTCATTGGTAACTGTGACAACTAAATGAGGGCAGAGTCTAAAGAGCAGGGTATTTTTGATGCCCTATAGGACAATGAGACCACATAGTGCTAACACTCTTCCTTTTGTTCTCCCCATGTTTTATGAGGCATTGACTTTCAATCTCTTTTGACACACTTTGGTCCCATTGTTATCAACCAGACTGGAAATGTATTAGAGTCCTAATCTGGAGCTCTGGTATACATCACTTCATGTCTTAGCTGGACAATAGCTCTCATAATTCAGTTATTGGCACCAGTGATTCTGGTCCAAGCCAACAGGTATGAATCTCAAGATAACATAAGTGTCTTATATTATACCTCTTAAATTGGTGGTCAAAGCTGCACAGTAACTTTTGACTGCAAGAGTGCTTTCTATTTGGGCCAATTTAACTAGTGCACATTTCTGAATGGTTGAGACAAAAATACTCACAGTGTCCTTGTAAAAGTAATTCATAGACCAGTGGGTGGTTACAACCCCTAATTTATAGTTGCAGCTAACCGTTACCATATATTGATTTATATCACTTTTATTTTTTTCCTAATCAATTAATGGATTACAAAAGCCCCCCCAAAAAAGCAGTGAAAAACCTTTTCCAATAAACACTTAGAACCCAAATACAATCCAAATGTATTTGATTTGAATTATTACAATAATTTATTTATGAAATAACTTTATGTAAAAAATCACTTAAATACAATGTATTTAAATGATTTATTTACGTTTTTAATTAATTAATAACATTCATTATTTAGTTTTATTATATTGTATTTAATTAGAAATGTTAAAAATGTGATTATTTATCGATAATTATTAAGCAACAAACAGTGACTAAGATAGCTGCAGTTGTATTCATTCATTAATTCATTAGGATGAACATAATCGGTAATTTCGGAGCAATTATTACAACAGTAAAAGTAACATTTAGAGCATAGCCAGTGAAGGTACTGGTCTTTTCTTGTTATTTTAGGTCTCATTTATATCTCTGCCTAGTGCCAAGGAAATAAAGATTTTTAAAAAATTTAATTTAAGCGCTTTAAGCCTTGATGTGGCACAAAACCAGCCTCTTTCATGGATAAAGGCCGATCTTATTTACCAATAATTGGATACGAGTCTGATTTATTAGGCAGTCGTACTAAATGATTAACTAATTTTTCCCCCGTCTTATACTTTTTAAAAAGCAAGATGGGTTGACAAAGGAACAGGAAATAAGAGAGTACAGTTGTGAAGCTTAGTAGTGGGGTCGGGTGCCTTTTGAATGGATACTTCGAAACACTTTACTCATTATCAAAAAATAAATCCAAAAATTTTAAAAACGTTTGTATATACTTTTGCTGTAAGTGGCATGCTGATAAGTAATTTCACCTTAACCAACAAAGTGAAAAAGACTGATTTTGAAAACAATTTCTTTAGCTATATGATTAATTACTTGAAGAAGATGTTGATGAAGCTGTTAGTGTCTCACTCATTACGTCATCATAATCCATAGCTTCTTAAAGGTTAGCGACAGATGTGCTAACATTAGCTGCAGCTTCTTTGGTAAATGTGGCTTTCAGGCTATCACCACTTTACCAAAGACAACAAGAACAAAAAAAAAATACCCTCAGCTTTAAGGTGCATTTTATGTTTTACCAGGGTTTTACATAGATTAGATGTGTTTTCAGAGCTAGCATTGCATTTCGCACTTGCTAGAACTTATTAGTATGTAATTTGGATAGTACCCTAAAAAGTTCAGTACTCAACCTTAAAGAGGAGTAATGGTGCACCACTGAGGTTCTTCATGTAGTGTCACTCATTGCTCATGATTTGTCCAGCATATTAGGATAAAATGTGCATTCTTTGACTGGTTGGCAGTGGTTCCTGGAGGTTTCTGGCTGACGGTGGATTGCCAAAAAGAGTGCTGCACCAATTACCTTCCGGTGATTGTTTTGGTTGCTGGCAGATGACCACCATTGCCTACAGTTTTTTATGTTTCTCTGCAAATACTAACTACTTGCATAGTGGTAGTGCATTATAAACCAGAAATAAAGAAAATTCCTTTATAAAGTAAAAGCTTTGCCTCAGCGGTGCAGCTAACATGTTTCAAAAGTCACAACTTTTGCTTTGAAGGCACATGGTTTCCATTTTTAATTTATGCCACACTTTTTACAGTTTTGCCACAGCTCAGAGAGCAGCTGGGCAGTGTTTGTAGAGAAATAAGTTGCATCCATTTAAATTATGACTGCAGCCATATGCAAGCAAACCGAGTTTTTTTGGTTGGGAAATATAAATTTTTCTTTAGCGACAGATGCTTCTCTGATCAATCTGTAAACCTGCACTACTGTGGTTCCAGCAATGACTACCATTCAACAGTCACCAACCTCTAATCACTCTCAACCAGTTGGGGAATACTGACGGCCACAGTCCGGTCTCTAGGCCTAAATACCCGAGACGTTATACACTTGATCCTAGATTGTCAGCATAACTGTCACGTTACCATCATATGCTCATGTATTTGCAAAACCTCACTTTGGTTGATCATCTCCTGTTTCAGCAGCTATCCTCAAAGTCAAGTCCTAGAGTTTGAATAATTATTAAAAAAAAAGATTTTTGGCTGCTTCCCTGACCTGAATATGCATATGTTTTAAAGATGACACCTCAGACTTTTTAATCTCTGACAGAATTTTTGTTTTGACAAGACGAATAATCAAGAAAATTACTGAAATACTAATTAGTACTAAAACTTTCTGACTCCTCACTTGTGTCTTGGGGTTTGAGAGGTGGCTGTTCTTATCTTTAGCTCAGGAGTCATTGGTATTAAGCTGCTGAGAATAATAAATGTAGGCCTCCGTTTCTTTTGACCCATTAAAGATAACACAGCTGTGAAGTGGAGATGCTCCATCCCCCGGAGAGATGGCTGTTTAACCAGGCACCAATAGATTCATAAACAAATGAGTGGTGTGCCGCAGACAGACCTGAATCACCTACAGTAATTGCCATAGTAGTTATGCCTCTGCGAGCACGCCTCTGTGCTTGTAAACTCGCCTTATATTTTTATATGAAAAACATTGCATTGGGGTTTGCATTGTACTCATAAGGAGATGAACGCCCACCTCCCCCAAATCCCCTCATGCAACATTTTTCCTTAATATCTGAGGAATGTGTAGCTCTAACCCCCTCTGGATGTCATGACTGACAGAACACATGTCCACACTGATCCTCATCCTGCTGACCACTCAGCTTTTCCTCCTGCTTGCACTTTTCCAGACATCCTGGAATAGACCCATGAGGTTTACCTTACCACCTTGCAGCCAGCCCTCTCACACAGCCAGGATCCTCTATAGCTCAGCTAGTCATATTTTACACTGTGCTTCTATTGTTTTATTCATGCTAGCCGCATACTGTGTGTGTGTTCTTTCAATAATTAGAATGTGTCTTTGTGTTTTTATGCCACCTCAGGGTGCAGGCAGACTTTGTTTTTTGGTTTTTTTTGGTAAAGTGTTGAAGTTGTTTTGGGCATTTTTGTTTATTCCTTCATTTCAATTTACATCGAGTTAAAAGGGAAATTTGTCATGCAGGAAAATAGACTCTTCATGTGTAGGTAACATCAGTTAGATTTTTGTTTGAAAGGTGGTGTTTTTTAAAAGGTATTTATATTATAACTGTATTTCATAGTAAAGCTTGCTCTAAGTGTAGAAATTTGAATGTTGATAATACATCAACCATCTTTGCTCCCGAATTGAGTCCAATTTTAACCTGTGTATCTAAGTCTTGACCTGCATGTCACCAGATCGATAAATCAGTAGTTCTGGGCAGGCCTTAGAAAGGTCACAGGTTACCAATGCTATTAGAGCTCAATCTCTTGGGGACCATGGTTGATTCCATTCTATGTTTTCATTCCTTTTTTAAGATATAGAAATATTTCTCTCATTAAATGAATATTTACCTAAAGGATTAAGTCAATGGAGCATCCTCTGCAAATCACAAGTGTTTGTTGTAAGTTTCATGCCAATCCAGCCAAGAAACGTCTGCAGGAGACAAAGATTTTTTACCTAATTGTGACACCAGGGAAATAATCTAGGAATCACAAAACACGAATTGCTGTGCTTGAGCCCTCAGTGCTTGTAGCAGTTCTTTGTAGAAGAGCAAGAAGTTTTGGGCTAGATTATGGTGACAAACTGTTAAACATCCATCTTCCTAGAAAGATGAAGCAATTTCGAATTGGTCTGTTTTGACGAGTGCCACAGTGAGTATGCACATAACTTCTATAGCTAGATTTTTCTTTGCAGTCTGCTAAGATGACAAGTGATGCACTGAAGGGTGTTTTTGCCTTTTTGTCAGCAGCCTGTAAAGAGCTTTCAAGGATGAAAAATTACATCTGGAATGGCTAAAATTAATTTTTCAAGGTAGTCTTTCCTTCAGTTCCTTCCAAGTGGATGTGTTGCTCAATGATACTTAAGAGTATATGCTAAAGCTAACCTGCCTGTGGCTGCAATGCAGAAAAATTGTTAACTTAAGCATGATCATTCTTTTTGGGGGGTAATTGGAGCAACTAGATGTTTGCTCTTACCACCAAGGGTCAGGGTTTGCATCATAGAAGCTGTATGAGCTTAAGTTGAAAGGAGCGCTCTTTACATAGGATTTGCAATATTCATTAGGGTATATTCCAGTTGGCTGGAGGTAAATACAGGGCTACACTTCCAACCAGTCAAAGTCATGAAAGGTCGTAAATAATGAAAATGTGATATAAATAGTTTCTGGAACCAGCCTATTGGAGGACAGATGAGAATCTGAGCTGTAAAGAAAAAATAATCTGAATTAAAAAAAAAGTATAAAAAAGTAAAATGAGAGCCAAATAAATGTTTCACACAGGCGCTAACTACAACCGCAGACATACAGTAGCAGAAGATTCATGAAAACATTTCCTCTGCCAACTTAGTGTACCTTTTGCACTTTGGCTCCTACTTAGAAATACCATAGAGGAACACACCCGCACATACAAACACACACCAACACATTAAATCACGTACAGGTTTGGTGGTAATAAATATGCTGGCTGTGCATTTGTTTCTCTCAGTTGGAGGAATGCAATTAAGTTAAAGCTTATTTATAACACAGTTCAGTGCAGGGCGTGTCGCCAGCTCCGAGCCCCGACACCCCCACCCCCAGGGTGTATGTGTGTAAATCTGACTGGGATCATATATTCAGGCTCCCCAAACTTTTGACAGCTTCTCCAGCCTAATGGAGTTAGGATGGAAGTAAGTGCATCAGTTTGACCCATTTGAGTGTCAGAACATTTAGCTGCAGATGTTTTAACAAAAGCACCCTGCACTAATTTTAAATTTGCTTTCATTCTATAATAGATTACTATTCATAGGTATAGAGATCTATTCTTACGTGGTGATTTAATAGTGCAAAGTTATAATTTTAAGTGCTCATTCAACAGAACAGTAATTCTTTCAGAGACTGGATCAGCATTGCATTTTAGGGCTATTTCACCTTAAATCTACAGGTATTTAAAGCAGTAATAAAATGTTAAAATAATTCAGAAATGCCTCCTTTAATTAACCCCAAGAATATGTGTTTACCCTAAAGTGTCACACACTTGTAAATGAATGTTAGAGGCTAAAATGAACAGAGATTGCACTAATAAGCGAGCAGTTTTAGAAAAAAAAAGGATGAATGCTATAGTTGTGTGAAGAATGACGTGTGAACATTTTCTATTATATGTAGCACATTAAAATGCTCATTAAAAAGTAGAGAGAATTATTTGACTGAAAACGGCTGCGTGGAGTTCAGTGTCAGTCTTTAGGTTCATTGGTCCAGATTGATGATAAGTTGTGCCAAGTTTGACGATCCTCTCCTCTACAGACATCATAAAAGAAGCTGTTTTTTTATGAAATTTAGTTCAGATAGAGGTCTGTGTTTACTCCCAGGACTAATTAAACAGCTGTAATGGGTTTGACAATATGTTAATAATCTGCAACTGGCCATTGTCAGTCCAGCAACCAGTGATTGCAGGTATAATCACGACGGTTTGGGTAACCTATGCTATCAAAGTGCACAACCTGTAGGGTGGTGGACACATTGGTAGCCCAAACATTTGTTGAACATGTGAATGAAGATTTTCACATACACTGCCAGAAGTCCATGGCATCAGATTTACCAGTCGTACTGATGTCACTTTCTCTGTAGGGAGATGTATTTATTATACATTTATTTATTACCAAATACTACAAAATACTAATGATTTTGTAGTATTTGCAGGGAAACACAACGCAGATCGTCCTTAAACGGGTCCTGTTCAGCACAGCAACATCTCAGCTGATGTTATGATCATATGCATCCTGAAACCTGAGCATGCTGCAGTATTAGATATGTGTCTTTAATTAGTGTGAGCTAGTCTGTGAGTTGACTATTCAAGCACTCTGAGGCTGCCTTCAGTCATATCACATGTGCTGTAAATAGGAACTGCCTGCTGGGAAAAACATTTGATGTTGGCCTCCTAGAGGTGACAAGTAGGATATGTGGGAATTCTTCATTGGCTGTGATATCCACAGCTTGACATAAAAACATGTAGAAGTATGTCAGCAGAAATGGCAAGACGAAAAAGAATGAAAGCACATTAAAAACTTGACCATGATGATCTAGTAAAGTTTTTAGAGAAGTATTACTTTTCTAAAGTCTGTAAAAAATCAAAATAAATGTTTCCGGTTGTTCTATGCTTTGATTTGGAAGCTGCACATTTTTAATTGAAAGCATGGAGGTGGTAAACTGGAGGTTAAAGGTTGTTTACCATTAAGTACAATGGACGATACATTATCCACAGGCACTATAAAAGTCAGGACACTTTGATCGTTTCTTCTTCAATTTTGACCCATGAAGGCTGTGCTAGCTCTTAGCTTTTAGTTATTTATAGAGCACTTTTCAAAAATGTTGAGAAAGACAGAGCCATGTGTTCTCACACTTTACGGTCTGGAAGAATAAAGAAATACGCAAAGTTTGCAGCTTTATGTCCAGGCAAAAGTTTTAAGATCTTTAACATAAGGAAGGGCTCTAAGACTGTACCTAATGAATTATTCTCCTAATAATCAATCATTATATTCTTTAAAATCGCAGTGACATTATCAGAAATGTCAGTTTGATTTTAATCAGGTTTGTGCTTCATATTGCAACTCATAAGGAGCGGATCTTCTCATTAATTGTCTTGGAAAAAAGCCTTTTAAGAGACTATACAGTTGTGTTTACGTCATTTTTCTTTTCTAGTAATACTAATAAATTTTTCTGCCAGTTGTATCATCTCTAAATTGGACTGCGTTTATCCCCTCTTTAGTTTTACACTGCCGTTGATTTTTGTGTGTGTGTGTAACTCTGGCTGTAGATTTGAACTTGAAAAAAGGGGATGGAGAGTGGTGGTGTTCAATACAGGTCACTGCTCCCATTTTGGTCACTACCTGCCAGGGCGGCGGGCTGTGGTGCCAGTGGAGGTGCCCTTGCTGCCCCTCGACCTGCATCCAGCATCTGCATACTTTGATAAAGGTCAGTCTCGCTTCACAGCATCTTCCTCCATGCACAGCACAGCAGCATTAGGACTAGAAATCGATAGGGCTCACAGGGAGAGGAGCTAAGGTTGCAAAAGGCAGAAGGAGATGAGAGAAGATGTCAGCTTTTTTTCCTGCTCTTGTCTTATTTTTGTAGGCCCTTAAAGAACAATAGAAATGCATATGAGAGAGTAGGATGTGTTTGCAAATGTTCAAATGTACTACGGTGAATGTGTGAATTTGGCTTCTGGTGTTTGATGTCTGACCAATATACAAAGTGCCTCACTGAACAACCATGGAGGCAGATGAGAATCAGTAAAGCTAAATGAATGAATCTGAATGAGGTCTTTTTTGTAAACATCTTTCACATATATCTCCATCCCTTCTGCCAAAAGAAAAGAAGTGGGAATTTTGTGTCATCCTTTTTACTTATTGTGGAGGCATCTTTGGTGTTGACTGCTAATTGCTGTGAGTATTTAGCACTTCATTTCCCAGAGATCCCAGTCCTGCAGAATAATTTGACATCTTTCATTTTTCTGTTTTTAAGTTAATATTTATTTTGTATTTCTTTTCTTTTTTTAATTAAGTGCTGAATTTATATGTCAGTTAACTATTAACATAAAGTCCAATATTGTATTCTGTAGCAGCTTGTAGAGTGGTTATTGATTGGTTTCTGGCACGAAATTGGTTAAAAAACAGTGATATGTTGCTTTAAAAACCGTCCTGCTATTGCTCTGTTCTCTAGCAGGTGGTTGTGGTGACCTGTAGTTTGCATGGAAGATGCCCACTTGTCTGCAAACTATCACAAACTACTTTTCAAGCAATGGCAAAACTGTGAAAAGCGCAACGTGAACCAGAAACGGAAAACGATCACCTTCAAAATAAACGTTTTGCCTTTTGAAACACGATGCTGCAGCTCTGCAGTCACAGCTTTATTTTACTTTAGTTTGTATCACACTTTTTCTAATTTTAGTGCAGCTCTGAGATTAAATGGTGAATATTTGCAGACAAGTATGTGTCTTGTGAACTACGGGCAACCAGAGCCACCTACAGCAACAGTACAAGGTTATTCCCTATTGACTCGAGGTCATCAGGGGGTTGCTGATCTGTCTAGGTCTGCGTAACTGAGGCATGATTAAGTTTTGAATGGGAATCTGTACAATGTAATATCTTTGACACCATTATGATGTGTTTAAATGTCTTTTTTTGTCTGATTAACAAACCAGTGGTCTTTAGTGAAATGTTATCATAGATTGCTATGACATGGTAACTGTGAGTGAGATGATGGATGGACATCTTCATCCATCATTTTCCTTTTTTGGAGATGGAAGTGAATGGATGAGCTGGTGGCCTAGCTGACACCCACATGTCATTTAAGGGTTCCACAATAAATATTACATAAACTTAAGGCTTATTAAAATTGAAACTGTGAATTAGAAATAAAATCACTCCTTGTGTACTTACATTTGAAGCTGGCCTCAAGTGGCTAGTAGAGGAACTGCACCTTGGTTTTAAAATATTAAAATGAATGTAATTGTAATACATGTAACTGACTTTTGTGCCTCTTTTTTTGCTAATCTGTCTAGTTTATCTCTGTTATCTTCTGGTCAGGTCAGTCAGTGAAATGCATCAGCCTCAGCTCCATTCACTTGCTGAACTCAAACAAGTGCTGTCCTGCTACAATGTAGTGATCCAAGCAGAGCATAGCATTCCAGCAAGCTCACATTCAGCTGTGTGTGTGTGTGTCTGTTTCTTTCTTTTATCTTTGATTATCCAACTTGTAGAAGTCTCCTCTTGCCACAGTCCTCCGTCCCTGCAGTGGAGTTTTCGTTCTCTTGAAACACCCTGAACAGATTTTTGTTGTGATCACTTTCCAGTTTCACCATGTCGACTCTCCACAGTCCCCTGGCTACCCTCTCCTCTCCTCTCCTCTCCTCTCCTCTCCTCTCCTCTCCTCTCCTCTCCTCTCCTC